>JAANYP010001942.1:0-108947 GCA_020465985.1 Centrapalus pauciflorus | reverse complement strand
CCATCCTCAAACTCTATTCCTTTAGGCAGACTATGATCAACTCCTTTTATTTCAAGGGCATAGTCGCCCTGTTCAATCAGCGTAAGGAGCAGCTCCATCTCTGTATCCTTCTTTGTCCTTCTGGCCTTTAGTTTGGGGTATGTCACAGAGACACCCTCTTTTACTTCTTTTGGAATCAGGCCCAGCTCACTTACTCTCTCCATCAGCTTCTTGATGTATGCCCTGATAGTCTTAGCCGTTTTTGACTTAGACTGGCTCAGGGCAACTGCCAGTTCCACCCATTCCCTGTATCCCATCTGTGCAACATCAGTGTGATCGTAGGATTCCATTTCAAGGCCTGTTGCACCCATCCTGGTGATCTGAAGTTTCCACTGTGTGCCTTTTCTTGAAATGGGAACAGCTTTGACAATCGCTTCCTTGGCAAGCCTTTTAGTAGCAACATCATGAAATTTCTTTCTAGCCAATGTATGTCAAGTGAGAATTTGGCTCTCGGCAAAGGGTACTTGAGTCGTTTGTCACAGAGACCTGAGTACCTTTCTCTACTTCCTTCTCTTTCTCCCCTGCTGATTGTCTAGCAGCTTCCATTATTTTCTTTTGCACCTCCAAGGCAGACATTTTAATTTTCTTTGCTTCTTGGAGTGCAAAAGATTTAGCAGCTTTGGCAGATTCTTCTTCCTTTCTCATGACCTCTAGGGCTTGAAGCTGTTCTTCTCTAAATTCAAAATATTTGTGCATAGGAAGACCCATCTCTTTGGCCCTGGCCTTGTGGAATCTGATTTCAGCTGCTTTCTGCTGTATGGGATCATCAGCTGCCTTTTCTTTTCCTTTAGCTGCTGCTGTAGTGACAGCAGCCTCAGGAGATTTCCGTTCTTCTTCTTCTTCAAAGTTTAGAATTAAAGTGCCTCCTTTTACTGCTAGGCCTGTCCTCAGGAATGACTTCCTCCCCCTTAGACTGAGCAGGGTTTGGAGAGACAGCCTGAGTAGGCATAGCAGCTTGAGAGGCACCTTCAGCTGTACCTGTAGATGTCCCTGCTGGTTGACCAGTGGGAGTTGTAGGAACTGCTTTCTCCTTAGGAGAAGAGGTTTTCTCCCCCTTAGACTTAGTCTTCGAGGCAGATGACTTCTCCCCCTTTGAAGGAGATGGAACAACACCTTCAACACCTGGTCTGCCTGAAGACACAAAGTCAGCAGGCTTACCAGCAGTTTTGGCAGCAGGTTTGGGGCCAACCAGGCTTGTCACTAAGAAAGCCAGGTTGTCCTTAACCTCTGCAAGCTGGGAAAGACAGGCCTGAAGAGAAGAGGCTTGGGAATCAGCAAGAGTGGTCAGCTTAACAAATTTTTCTCTATCAGAAGCTGTTGACACAACAGGCTTTGAGCTGTGCAAGATGGACTTCAAGATTTATCTTGCACAATCAGCAAACGGTCTGGGACACAGTATTTGGATAGAGAGCCAAGAAGAGTGTTCAGGCTACCAGTGTAGGAAGGGTTAGTGTTGCAAGAAGTAGGAGGAGATGACAGCTGTTGGGAATATGGCTGCATTAGGAGGACACAGAGTCCTGTTGTAAGGAGAGGATAGAGGAGAGGAGTTGGATACAGTGTTTGCAGTGTTGCGTCGAGTGCCAACCAGCTGTGGAGAGTTGTCAGTTTGAAGAGTGACTGGAAGGATTCTTTGAACATAATTCAAAGAAGCCTTTGAGCGCGTCAGACACAGAGTCTGAGATGATGGCATGGTGGGAGTGCATGGTGTTTCCAAAGAACCCAACTTTGTTGGTCAGCAAAGGAAAGCTGACACTCAAAGGCAGGTGGGAGATGGTGGTGTATGGGTGGATTGTTTTGAGTGGGTAGAGGGAGAAGAGGATGATGAGGCAGGTGTTTGAGGATGTGATGGAGAGGGAAGAGGGACTTGGGACAGAAGCTCCATAGCCTGGGCAAAAGTAAGATGGCCCAGGTTGGAGGGATCAAATGGTCCTTCAGCAGCGGCTGTAGCTGCATCACCAGGAGAAGGGGATGATGTATGGGGCCTTTCAGATGCTGCTTGTGTTGCAACACCCTCATGAAGACCAGTGGTGGTTCCCTCTGCAGTGCCTTGGTCTAAAGGCACCTCATCATGGGGAGATGGGATATGCATTTCAACATCAGCAGTGGTGAAACCTGCTGATGGAATGTGCATGAAGGGAGCAGCCTCACCAGAGGGATGGTATGATCCCTGAGGTTCATCAGCTTGGGTTGTTGGTCCCTCAGCAGCTGTTTGGTGTAGAACAGTTGTATCATGGGGAGCAGAAGTTTGAGGCTGAGCTGCTGATTGGTCTATATCAGCAGCGTGGGCACCTCGTGCAGACTCAGGGTGTGAGGAGATTTGAGTGGGGGACAGTGTGGACACAGTATGGAGTGGAGAGGACTCCTGTCTTTCAATATCCTCAGCCTGTTGGGAGGCTGGGATAGATTAAGTGGGTATCTCCATTTGTACAACTGGTTCCTGTTGGGAGGAACCAGAGGGTTTAGGCTGACTCTGGGTAGACTCAGATTGGAGTGAAGCAGGCTCCAAATGAGCTAAACCTTCTCCCAAAATAGGAGAGGCAGCTGGGGTTGCTTCTTTTACAACTGAACCCTGTTGAGAGGGAACAGATGAGGTGGTTTCATGGGCTGTTTTATTTTTGGCTAGAGATTTTCTTTGGTAATGGATGGAGGATGTGGGTGATTGTGGAGAGGGAAGAGGATCTGTTTGGACTGGTTGTGAGACTGGGTCAGGAACAGTGGGGCTGGTCTGTTCCATAGTCTCTTGTGCCACAGAGGCACCAGCCACAAAGGCTTCAGGCTCAACAGATGAGCCAGGGTGAGGAGTCTGCTCTTCCTCAGCCACAGAGGCTAAAGGAGCAGACTTAGCCTGAGCTGTTTTGGCCTTCTTTTTAGCAGGCCCAGCTTCAGTTGCCAGGGTCCTTTTCACAAGCTTGGACCTGGCTTTGGATTTTGAAACGGGAGCCGCAACTTCTGGATCCACCCTCACAGTAGAGGGTCCTTCCACTAAACCCAACAGCCTCCTCATTGGTGTTGATAGAGGAGGCTCATGTTGCAGAACTGGAGTATAGAAAACTCTATTCCCTATAACTGGGAATGCAGCAGTCTTAAATAGAGGCTGAGAGTTATAGATATGCTCACCACAAACATGCCTGAAGATGAGGCTCAGAAACCTGGGATATCTAACAGCAACTGGTCTTGACTCCTGCTGCACAAGGTTCCTCAAATTCACAAAAATCCATTTGGCCATGTCTATGGTAGTTCCATCCACAAGCTGCAGAACTACAGGAATTTCATCACGGCTTAGTTGGTCAAATGAACCAACTTTGCTGCTGAAACACATCACCACAGAGGCGAATAAGAAGCTGTAGGTAGGAGAGAGGTCCTTTCTGAATAGAGTTGCTCCAACTTTTGGTTCTGCTACACCACAGAATTGCAGCAGATTCTTCATCTGTTCATCTTCAGGCTGTGGTTGATCATATTCGTCAATCACAGGGAGTCGAAGAACTTCCCTGAGCAGATGAGTGTTGATCTCAATGGTCTGAGTCCCATTGAGTATGGTGCCCTTGATGACTTTGGATTCTGGAAGGTAGGCACAGGTATACCAGAACTCATACACCATCTCCTGGTACAGGACACCAGGAGATGCAGTCATTGCGTAGTTCAACGGATGAACTTTCAGAAATTCCACCATTTGTTCGTAACCCTTCCCCACATAGTTTTTGGGGATAGCGAGGTTAGCAATGTAGTTGGTGGGCTTAATGGTCAGCATCGTGGTGATGGATGAGTGTTTGACGACATCCTCACCAACGAATACTGGGAGAAAGGGATTAGGTCTGTGAGCCATTTGGGAGTATTTTAGGTTAAAGAAGCAAAAGACACTTAGTCGATTTTAGGGTTCTTGAAGATTTCTGGAAGTGATGAGGAAGACGAAGATGAAACTGTGTTTGGGTATTTATAGGATTTGAATGTGAGTGTGTATGAGAGAGAAAGATTTTGGGCGGTTTCATTTGAAAAAGTCGTTAACGGAAAACGGAACGGTTGTCCATGTCAGACCGTTTGTCAGACTACTCGATTTCTTTTTAATCACTTACACACGTAAACCACATTATCCGCAGTAATTAAGTTAAATAAAACATAAATTAAGTAACTTAATTGTGAAGAAAGGTAATTAAAGAATGTGGTCAAAGCTGTTGGTCAACCCTGTGATAAGTAGAGTCAACACATGTGGTTCATTCTTCAAGCTGTTCTCCTTTCAAACTGTGCCTTCAGCCTGTTCTCAGTTGTGAGAACAGGTTTGGTCAAAGGCAGTGTGAAGGAATGAACAGGTTAAGGAATGAACCATCAGAGCAGGCTGGACTTATAAACTGTTGGTTGTTCAGCCTGTTCTGTGCTCAAGCTGTTCAAGTTTTTCAGAAAAATGGCTAAGTATAGAACATGCATAGCCCTGTTTTGTCTAAGCTGTTCTGAGAAACTTGAGCAGTGTGAGACACATAACTTCATAGACCTGAGAGAACACTTAGTCACTCTTATTTAACATGCCCAGCTTGCTGACAAGGTATGTAAACCTTGTTTCATCCAAAGGTTTGGTGAAAATGTCTGCAAGCTGTTCATTTGTGGAAATAAAGCTTACCTCCACATTACCTTTCTGAATGTGATCCCTGATGAAGTGATGTCTGACTTCAATATGCTTTGTTCTTGAGTGAAATACTGGATTGTTGGAGATGGCTATGGCACTTGTGTTATCACAAAGAATAGGAGTTTTCCTATACACAAGCCCATAGTCTTCAAGCTGATGCTGCATCCACAGAATCTGCCCACAGCAGCTTCCAGCAGCAATGTATTCAGCTTCAGCAGTAGAAGTGGACAGTGAGTTCTGCTTCTTGCTACTCCAACTAATCAACTTTCCACCAAGGAGTTGACATCCACCTGTTGTGCTTTTCCTATCTAACCTGCAGCCTGCAAAATCAGAATCTGAATAACCTGTTAGTTCAAGGCTTGAGTCTTTGGGGTACCAAAGACCCAAACCTGGTGTACCCTTCAGGTATCTGAAGATTCTTTTAACAGCAGCTAGATGTGATTCCTTTGGATCAGCTTGGAACCTAGCACATAAACAGGTGGCAAACATAATATCAGGTCTACTAGCAGTCAAGTATAGCAAGCTCCCAATCATGCCTCTGTAAGCTGTTACTGAAACAGCTTTGCCACTGGCATCAGTATCCAATTTTACATTGGTTGCCATTGGGGTTTTAATAGGAGAACTTTGATCAAATTTAAACTTTTTCAATAGATCTAAAGTGTACTTTCTTTGATTTATTAAAAATTCCAGTGAGGTTTGTTTAACCGTGAATCCTAAAAAGAAAGTTAGTTCTCCATCATACTCATTTCATACTTAGATTTCCATGAGCTAATGTTTGTGGGGGGAAAATTCTTGCATAGCACTGCCATTAGTAGAACCAAATATTATGTCATCCACAAGATTTGAACAAGCATAATATCAGACTTCGCCTTCTTTATGAACAGTGTGGTATCCACTTTACCTCTGGAGTACCCATTGCTCATAAGGAATTCAGTAAGAGTGTCATACCAGGCTCTAGGGGCTTGTTTGAGACCATAGAGAGCTTTGTCCAACTTATAGACAAAACCTGGGTGTTGTTCATTTTCAAAACCTGGAGGCTGCTTGACATATACTTCTTCTTGCATCTTCCCATTCAAAAATGCACTCTTCACATCCATTTGAAATACCTTTATGCTCTTATGAGCAGCGTAGGCTAGATACAAACGAATTGCTTCTAGCCTGGCCACAGGAGCAAATGTTTCATCATAGTCAATTCCTTCCTCCTGTTTGTAGCCCTGAGCAACTAGTCTTGCCTTATTTCTAATGACATGACCTTGCTCATCCATCTTGTTCCTGAAAACCCATTTTGTGCCAATTATAGTTTTTCCTTTAGGAGCAGGGACCAACTTCCATACCTTGTTTCTCTCAAACTGATTTAGCTCTTCCTGCATGGCAGTGATCCAATTGGCATCTTTTAATGCTTCATCCACCTTCTTTGGCTCAATCAGTGAAACAAAGCTAGAGAACATACAAAAGTTCCCTAAGCTGTCCCACCGAGTTTGTATCCCTTTGTTGATGTAACCAATTATTTGATCATTGGGGTGACATCTGATCCACTTAGGATCATTTTTCAATGATGATTCTCCTGAGTTGTTAACATCTTCAGCAGGTCCTGTTGAACAGTTCTCAAGATTTTCAGACACACTGTTGTCTTGATCCTGTTCACTAGTTGAACATGTCTGACCACTGTTGAACATATCAGCAGAGGAACTGGGAAAATCAGCATTGATAGGTTCTGGACATGCAGTTGTAATTAAGTCAGTACACTTATTCACACAGGGTGTATTGACATAATCATCATCATGTCCATCATGATTAACAGGTTCCACACTGGGTGTAGTGGAAGCTTTTGAGTCCTCTTCATTGTTTGAATGCATCAGTTCATTAAAGTTGAGATCTCCTGAAACTGATTCAGGAACAACTTTGGTGGAAACATTCTTGGACTCTTCAAAGGTGACATTGATAGATTCATCTATCACCTTTCTTTTGTTGTTGTATACTCTGTAGGCCTTGGAGATAGAAGAGTAGCCAACAAACACACCTTCATCAGCTTTAGGTTCAAACTTTGACAGTTGATCCCTTTGATTCAGAATGAAACAAGGACATCCAAACACATGGAAGTAACTGACATTTGGCTTCCCCCCTTTGAGCAGCTCATAGGAAGTCTTGTTGAATCTTTTCACCACTAAGGATCTATTTTGGGTGAAGCAGGCAGTATTAACAGCTTCAGCCCAAAATGATGAAGGTAAACCTGATGCACACAGCATGGTTCTGGCAGCTTCAATGAGAGTTCGGTTTCTCCTTTCAGCAACTCCATTTTGTTGAGGAGTTCTTACAGCTGAAAAGTTCTGAGTGATTCCTTTCTCTTCACAGAAGTCTTCAAGAGTACTGTTTCTGAACTCAGTACCATGATCACTTCTAAGCTGTTTTACTTGGGCAGAGTTCAGCATTTCCATCTTTTTGACAAATCCAATAATTTCTCTAGCAGCCTCTCTGTTGCTCTCAAGAAAGAATCACCCATGTTACCTGCGAGAACTCATCAACCATTACTAGAGTGCTATCTTCTCCTCCTGAGAACTTGGGACATAACAAGTTCCAAACAAGTCCATGTGGATTGAGGAGAAGATTGAGTATCAATAGAGAAGTTATGTTTGGATTAAAAGATGTTTTCCTGCTTGCCTTCTCACAAGCTGTGCATTAATCTATCCTTGGCAAAAGTCATAGAGGCAAAGCCTGTCGACCACCTCTTTCTACAGTAGTTTGTTGATGTTCTGAAGTTCAACTGTGACAGTCTTCTGCTCCATAGCCAGTTTAGCATCGCAATTTGTTCTTGTAAGAAACAGGTTTCAGTTGTGGGGTCAGCAGGAATGCATATCCCACAACATATACAACCTTTCTTTCGTTTGAGCACAATAGCCACAACTTTGCCTTGGGAATCCAATATTGTAACCCAGTGTGCTCATCAAAATAACCTAACCAGCATCACATAGTTAGCTTATTGCTAACAAAAGGTTAGTTTTTAGCCCACCACATAGGCCTACTCTTTGACACTGCAGCACCAGCTTTAAGAGTTCCATATCCCTCAGTGGATCCCTGTACATGTCACCAAAGGTGACTTTTGGCCCTTTTTTCAGGCCTGAGTTCAACTCAGCAATTCTTTACAACCTGTCATGTGCCCTGAGCAGCCACTGTCCAAGTACCAAACCTGGGTAGGTTGTTTTTCCTGCGGAGTGATAAGAGAATTATTAGTCATTTTTAGGGGAACTCATCACAGAGATGAGTTCTCCTACTTCATCAACATTTGTTGATGGTCTTGAAATATCCACACTAATATTCCCTATTTGAATGGTATCAGCTTGAATACCATCCTCAGTGACTGTGACATTTCCACCACTGCTTGTGACAGCTGTGAGGGAAACAGCAGAGTCAACAGGCCTTATGTCCTCAGACTCAGGACAATCTTTGGCCAGATGTGTCTTCTTCCCACATTTGTAACATTTTCTCTTTTTAGGATTTTTGGAAGAAGATCTTTCAGAAACACATTCTGAATTATTTTTGTTGATTCTTTCAGCAGGTTTAGCAGTTTTATTACTTTTTGTTGAATCAACAGTTTGAGTGGATAGTTCAATAGCCATAGCTTTGGCTGCCTCTTCTGTCTTCTTTTTAGGGGGACAGATATCAAAGACAGGGAGCTTAATTGGCGTTTGAGCTTCCACAGGTTTGGGAAACTTATTCCCAACTATCTCAATTTGAGCAATGGCTTTGTTTTTGCCCCTACTGGATTGTGATTTATGCTGCCTATCAGCATACTCACTGTGTCTGGTTTTGAAAAGATTGTTCTTGTTTACAACCAGTTTACTACTATGATTTGAAAACTTATTTGAAATCACAGCAGTTTTGTTTTCAACATGAGACTTACCCTTGTTGAAAACAGACTGCTTACCTTCTGAAAACTTATTTTCAAAATGTTTAGCATCAAAAGGATTAACATGCTTTTTACCATCAGCTTTAGACTCAGAACCTGTTTTGTCAACAGGTTTAGTATCCACAGCTTCTGTTTGAGCATGTCTTCCTTTCTTTTGCTTGTGTGAACCAGCAGAGCACCTAGCAGGCTGACTTGATGGAGAACAAATTCCAACATCAGCTTTTGAGTTAAGTTCACACAAGCTGTCAGTATTTTGAGGCCTGACAAACCTATTTGTTGAGATCAGTTTACCATTCACATTTTGAATGAATGTATTTGGAAGTTCACCAAGAGTGGATAAATCTTCTTTCAGATTATTGATCTCAACAATGGAAGCTGTTGTGTCAAGATCCCCTCCAAGATAGGCTTGGATTTGTGCAGGAATCTGTTGACTTATGCAATGGCTGACTTTTTGTGCAGATTGGCACCAAGAGTCAACTATCTTTTGAAGCTTAGCATGCTTTATATCTGTTTCTCTCTTTTCTTCCAGTAAAATAGAGTTGATGTGTTTTAATTCATCAAGTTCAGTTTCCAACTTATGGAAACTGTCCAGTTTACTGGATTTAGTTTTAAGATCAGTTTTAAGCTTAGAGATTTCAGATAGTAAAGCATCATGCTTCTCAACAGCAGCTTTTAGATCAACAAGCATATATTCAAACATTTTAACTTTTTCTTCAGAACTGTAAGCCATAAAATTTTGTACCTTATACATCATAGTAGGATTCCAGTTCTCTAAGCTGCTGAAAGCTTCAACTTCAGCCATATCTTGTTTGAAGCTGCTTGTTGATGGGACATCAGTGTTGGCCATCAGACATTGATTATCTTCTTCATCTGATGATGAATCAGATTCCTCCCAATCACAAGTCTCTGCCATGAGTCCCTTTTGGCGGTTGGAACCCACTGAGTTTTCCAACTTCCTCAGCTTAGCCATGGCCATAAGGTACTTAACCCTATAACCATCATCCTTGTTTGTCTTGTATGGTTTGGATGACTGACCAACAGCTTTTGACACACAGTCAGCAGCAATATGGCCAGTTTTGCCACATTTGAAGCACTCAGCCTTGGATTTATCAAATGCCTTCTTTTTGCCAGCACCTGAACCTCCTTGCAGCATGTTTCTTCCAAACCTTTTCTTGTTGAACCTTTTGACAAGCATAGCTATCATTTGCTCATCATCTTGTTCAACAAGATCAGCATTATCTTCTTCACCAGACTCTTCCTCCTTGTCATCATCCTGTTGATCAGGTTGAGTGAACACATCACTCACCTGATTTACAGGTTGTCTCACATTAGCCACAAAGGCTGCACCTCTTTTGGACATTTCCAAGGCATTTCTCTTTTGTTGCCTTGACTGTTCATCATTTAGTAAGGATCCATACAGATTGACTAGATCCATACTTCTGATAGTACCTGAATTCCTTAGAATTGTTGAAAAGTAGTTCCACTCTTCAGGTAGAATGTCCAGAAATTTATTTACCAGGGTGAGACTGTCCTTAGTGATCCCAACAGCTTTGAGATCATTCACTAAGGTAGTAAACCTGGTGTAGGTTTCAGTGAGAGTCTCCTTTGGTTTAGCAAAGAAAAGTTCATACTGTCTAACAAGATTGTTGATCCTGTTGTCCAGTGTGATTGTGGGTCCATCATAGACGGTACACAAAGTATCCCACATTTCTTTTGCTGTCTTCATTTTCTCAATCTGTTTGAACACATCATCAGGAAGAGAAATGACCAGATTGTTTCTGGCCTTTGCATCCAGAGCCACCAGTCTCTTGTCTTCATCAGACTATTGAGCTTTAGCTTTCTCAAAGGTCCTGATTTCAGGAGCAGCTCCTTCAACCGCTGGAGTTATGGTAGTAACAGAGGTTGGCACATAGGGACCCTCCATCACTATCTCTGGCAGTTGTACATCCAGATTCTCTAAATAGAGCATCATTCTGCACTTCCAACCAGAGAAGTTTTGATGATTAAATTTTGGAGGCTTGCCCATAGAGCCATTGTCATAGTAAGAAGAATTTGCAGCACTGTTGTCCATGGAAACTTGGGAGAATGAGAGATCTAGAATGACACACACTCTAAACTGCTCTGATACCAGTTGTAGGTCCCGAGAGGTTCCCAAAGTATATAGTTATAAGCTGTAGAGGGGGGGTGAATACAACAATTTAAAAACTACACACTCTTTTCTCAATGTTTGTATGTATTATCAACAATTTGTTAATTACAAACAAGCTTGAATGCGGAATAGTTCAAGCTGAGATGACAGATACAACAGTATGTTACTAGTCTAAGACAGACTCAAACTAGTATACAATGAATACACTCACTAAGAAGCACTCACTGTGTTTACAAGACTTAAAGGAACAGCTTATGTAAATCAGCTTAGACACACAGATGCTGGTTTACACAGAAGCTTGCATGCATGAATATCACACTTGCACGTTCACTCTTGGTTTCAGCACTTAGCTTTCTTCACTCTTCTTTCTGACCTTAGAAGCTTCCTTTTATACTCATTCAGAGGATCTAAGAGAAACATCTTCATTGGACGGAATGAAAAGGAGAAGTCTTGTTGAAAAGACAACATAACCTTTTCTGCACTTTTCTGAAAAGCAGACTTGTCTTCATATGTGCAGAACTTTTGTCTTTTTACTTTGTCTACTGTTGCATTGCCTTTAACTAATTTAGGAATGTCAACTTTGCGTCTTTCTTCCTTGTAAAGGCCTATTTTGATATAAGAAAAAGGTCTGTCACCCTTTTTCAAATAACCTTTTGTCTTCATGTTACAGAACAGCTTGGGCAAGCTGAGCGGTTCTGTTTTCCACTTTGTCTTCGACTTGTAAACTGATCTTGTAGTCAAAAACAATACATGATGACTTGGAAACATATTCCATAAAGTGTTTAGCCTGTTCACAAAGAACAGGTTCTGTTCACAAAGAACAGAACACTTTAAAAACGCCCAAGCTGCTCAACAGTGTAGAGCAGCGTAGACAGTTTATGTCCAGCCTGTTCAGCAGACAGAGCAGCTTGGACAAACTGTCTTAGTTGCAACACATGCAACACATAAAACAGCTTAAGACTAATATTGCAAATCATTTTCAGGTTTCAATAAGGCATATAATAGGCCTTAAATTCAATCTTCAAATGCATCAACAGGTTTGATTATCAATTCCCCCTCAGATGCAGAACAGGTTTGACTGAGGCCTTTTTGTGCCTAACAACTGCTAATACAATCGGTACATAGTTAGTTCTGAATCTAAGGCTTGCTCGGGGACTATCAAGAGTTAAGTTGGGGAGGTTTAATGAGACTGTATTATTGTGTGTTTCGGTTATCTTTAAGTCTTATATATCCACTTTTACTTCGTAACTATCATACTTTTACATCATATTTGTGTTTCGGGTCCGGAAATCATTTCAAAGCACCACGAAAAAATTCAGCTCGAAAGGCACAGGTCGGGGAGTAGGCTACGCCCAGGCCTACGCCCCTCTACGCCCCAAATAGTAAGATTTTAAGTTCAAGAGCAGTTCCAGCGCAGGTTGGCGTACCCCCGGGCGCAGGGGGGGGGGGGGGGCCAGGGCTACGCCCCTGCGGCGTAAAAATCCTCAGGTCGCATTTCTACGTCCAAAATCCTAATCCACTCGTCCTCTATAAATAGGGGGCACCTGCGGTCGTTTTCAAGGAGTTCCGACATATTAAAAACGCTGGCGAAGCCCGGCTGCAATCGAGTCACGAATCAAGTACGAAGAAGTGAAGTGTCAACCGTTCATCTCCTAGAAGCCTAAAGATGATCTCCACAATCATTTCTGGTGAAGAACACGTGATGGAAGGCTAAACGCTTCATAGCCGTTTGCGGAGGATCTACGACTAAGTTTTATTTAATTGAATTTAATTGATTGTATTGATGTGTTTATGATTATTGAATATTTTCTGTAATGCAAAAGATATACTTTTGATTATTATTATGATTGAATGATTTAATTGGTAAAAACAATATAGTTCAAAGTGATATTATTATTTGTGTCGCGTCTATAGTTTAGGGATTAAGACAGGTAATGAATATTGCATGTGCTATGCCGAGAGTTATTGATTAAAGTGTTTTGTGATTAATATGAATGCGTAATTGGTTATGTCTATATGACCTTTACATGATGTTCAATTAAGTAATAACTTATGTCATAGTGAATTCGTAAATGGTTATCTTTAATTTGATTTGTTATTCAATCGTAGTTTGTCTCGCCATTGCTTAGTATTAATTTAGTTTTAATCACCATTCCAAACAACCCAATTCACAATTTAAATTTTTTCTAATCATAAAGAAACTAGCAATATAACCCTAATAAACCTACACGTTCCCTGCGGATTCGACCCTTACTTCCCTACACTAGTAGGTAGTTTGGACTATTTCTACGGGCCACAACGACGGCTCGTCAATGATCTTAATCTCACATGTTCTTTCACAACCTACATCACAATATGTTATATAGTTCAAGTATAACATGTTGTCGTTAAGGTTCAACCCCACATTTATATTTCATCACAGTTAATATCATTTAGCTTGTCATAAGAAATCCAATATCTCTATGTACAATTACATATGTCATATAATTCATATAATTCATATCACTCCCTTAGTATTCATCCCATAATCAAGATTTATGTCTTCATGTAAACAATTTTCATAGCATACAGAACGATTTATATTTCAACTTGTCGTGTTCAATATAGCATAAAAGATTCATATTCGATCACAACATGAAATCTACAAGGATGTCGCCGCCCATGTTTATTATGCACGCCCATGACTAATTTTACATGTCATTTACCATACAATCATAATACAATTTCAAGTAGTATTTAAACATATTAGATACATGATACTTGCGGAATTATGGTAGAATTTAAAACTTTTACAATTAATGACACCAACCATGATGTCAATAATATACCAAATATAAATTTCTACCAGTGAAATTCCTATGAAACGAGTATTAAAGGCCAGGAAGTCAACTACCCAATTACCCAAAACAACAATCAAGGTGTACCAGCACCGGTAGCACCGGTGGTCTCGATACTATTAGCTTCAGGATAACCAAACAGTAAGGAAGTCTAGTGGCTCCCTATAGGATAACTCAAGACCTGTAAAATATTAACAAGTAAAGGGTCAACATTACGTTGAGTGAGTCGCTAGATTAATAAAACATAATGAACAATGCATGTGAATACCACAAATGATACACCTAACCATCATATGAATGGATGCTCAATTTGGACTTAAAGTTAGTCCAAAGTATCGTTCAATTACATATATATATATATATATATATATATATATATATATATATATATATATATATATATATTGCCGACGGAGCAGAGAGAAAAAAATACTCACGTGGCGTAATATTAGTGGTTAAAATTCAGAAAATTAAGGTTGATTTGACACAATATGATTGGTTAAAATTCAGAAAATTAAGGTTGCTGATTTGGTGCAATATAATTTGTTAAAATTCAGAAAATAATGGGATAACATCATCAGCAATCCTATCAATACTAACAAACCTGCATAAAATAATGGGATATTTATTTACGTATACAAATTACAATTAAACATTAATTAAAAATTATTATTTTTATAGTTTTATAAAATAAATATGAATAGTTGATTATTCTAAAATTTTCATTTATAAATATATATATATTTTAATTAATATAGATTAAAATTTTAGTTTATAAATAAGACAATATTTTATATTTTATTAAATAAACAAAATATTATGAAATATATTTTTATATATGGTTTGTTTACTTTTTTAAAATTTAATAAATTTATAAGTAAATGAAAAAATTTTATTAAATATATAGATAAGTATTGATGGGATAACATTTCCATTTAGATATAAATTTTATTGATGATTCAGTTTAATAAACATATAAAATATGGCAGATAAACGACATTTAAATTTAGTTTTTTAATCAGCATATATTATAAAATAGGTAAATAGTGACATTCATTATTTAGAAAAGTTTATGTGCTAGCATATTATTTTTATTTAAAGAGCCATTTTTATCGTCCCGTCCGTTAGGTCAAAATTGTGTCATCCCTAATTCAAACCTCATAAAAAATGTCGCATTGATATATATATATATATATATATATATATATATATATATATATATATATATATATATATTACATTTAAAGTTCTCATTATTTTGTGTTGTTTATGTATTAATGTTTTAAAATTAACAGATGTTTTAATATTTTTTCAGTATACCATGAAGAACAATGAACATCTCCGTTAATAATGAACCGATAATATTTTAAATAAATATTTAGCCAATGAAATATGTCATTTGCCGTTTAAATTGTTCAATGTGATTTTATTAAGATTTATTAAAACTTTTTATGATAACTGCTTTTGTTTGATAACATTTTATTAATTGGTTTGAACAAATTGTTATTATAAAATTATGTTAGACGATATTGTAAGCAATGGGGTTTAGCCCATTTGGTATGAGAGGTGGCGTGTAAGTGTTGGGTCACAGGTTTCTACTTCCTTCGGAGACAAGTTGGAACTTAAGCAGTGGAAGTAACTTATAAAGTCTCCATTTGGGACAAAAGGGTAGTTTAGGAATATGAGTGTGTTAATTTGTCATTCAAAAAAGTTAATTATAAATATTAATTTCATCACACATCACCCGAGCAACGCACGGGTATTCAGCTAGTTTAGACTTAGAGCTAGTCCAACGTACTACTCAATTTAGACTTAGAGCTAGTTCGGCCAACGATTTGCCCAATTTGGACCTAGAGCTATTCCATAATTATAACAATGAAACGCTATTAGGGTTATTTAATTTAGGGATAATTACTAAAATAGCCAAAAATCAAACCTCATTATCAAGTTTTAGCGAACAATATCAATCTAACCAAAATAACCACACTTTACGTTATCACATTTACGTGATAGCCATTATTTACGTGATCTGTACCTTTTATTAATATTTTAATGCATTACGTCACAAAAAGTGTTTGGTAACGTAAAGTAATGGTACTTGACATTACCAAAAGGTGTTTACTATGAAATGACAAGTCACTTACTTTTTATTAGGAAGGAGCAAACATTTAAATTTGGTAACGTAAAGTACCACTACTTTACGTTACCAAACACCTTTTGTAACGTAATGCATTAAAATATTAATAAAAGGTACATATCACGTAAATTTTGGCTATCACGTAATGTGATAACGTAAAGTGTGACTATTTTGGTTAGATGGATATTTAATGGCTAAAACTTGATAATGGAGTGTGATTTGTGGCTATTTTAGTAATTATCTCTTTAATTTACGTCTTAATTATTTGGGGTGCTACAATTTAATTTCCCTCTCCTAATTTTTGTATATATTTTGATATATTTACCAAAAAAAACGACCTAATGATTCTGACTTTTGTTTAAACAAGCATAAAAACGATCAACCAATCTAACATTCGATGTTTCTGATCGGAAAAAAACATATGGTTCGTCATCGGTTAAATGATTATCGTCTTCTAATTCGTTTTATTAAAAATTAAAAATCAAAATAGCTGGAGTTTTTGATTTTATTAAAGTGTTTGGTAGAATTAGCTATCGCTATAACAAAAAATTGTTAAATGACATAAAAAGACATGGATGCATATATAAACAAGATTAATTAAAAATAAGTCAACATTTCATTTATATGTGTATAAAAACATACTATAATTTAATAATAGCCAAAATTTCATTCAAATAAAAAACAATATTTTTATACATATGTTTATGTCAAACCAAAAATATATATGTGAGAACAATGTACTCGTAATGAATCCTCAGCAACGTGCATTCCATATTGAAGTTGCAATTGCATTTCGAATCTCCTTCATTTCATTAGATGCTCCATCAAATGAAGTTTCAGTGTTTGTCCCATGACTATAAACATTATTAAGTTCATCACGCGGTATGTAATTTGGATGTTGCTCGAACGTAGTAAATATCATGTCTTCTTCAGAATTCTTACGAATATAGTTATCCAAAGCAAATGCAGCCATAATAACGTCAATTTGAGTTTGCACACTGAATTTGGGCATTCTACTTAATATTTTCCAACGTTTCTTCAGGACTCCAAATGATTACTCCATACAACTTTGTAAAGATGAATGAGAACGGTTGAAAGTTTCTTGCATGTTAGTTGGTGGCTCAGTTTGAAATTAAGATTGATGATATCTTGTCTTAGAATATGGAACCATATATCCTTTCGATCAGGATATCCTTTGTCAACTAAGTAATATCTACCTGGAAATTTTTTTTAAAGAATAATCAGTTATAAATTATAAAAACAATCATGAAACAATAACGTAGATATATAAAGTTACCTTCAGGTGGATGTGGGAAGTTCATTGATGGTGTGGTGATCACATGAATAAAAACACGTGTATCATGAGCTGAGCCCTCCCATCCAACGGATATAGAAGTAAAACACATGTCAAAATCACAGGTTGCCATTACATTGAAAGTAGGCAACCCTTTTCTACCTATATATCGTAGTTGTTGAGTCTCTGGGATGCATGCCCCTATATGTGTACCATCAATGCATCCAATGTCGTACTAAATACAACTTTAAAAGTTAAAATGATAACTATACATGTGATGTCTTGAATTTATGATCAAACACAAAAATTTATTACCTTGAAATATGGCATGTATCTTTTATCATTCATGATTTTTGATGGTGTGTATTGAAATGTTGAATCTTTGGGACGAATTATGTCACGTGCTAAACCCTTAAAACATTTGCCTCTAGTCATTATAGACTCTATAAACTTCATGAAAAGCTCTATTGATGGTCTCTCCTGAGCGTTGAAAGCGCTCCCCAACATCCCTATTAGACGCTCCTAGTGCAAGAGTATATATAAATATACCCAACTTCTCAACAGTTGACATTTTATCACTCGACTGTAACCCAAATTTTGATTCTAGCTCTCTACATAATTTCATAAATACACCTGAATCCATTCTAAAAGCGTTTACACATCGAATAGGATGACCATTAAGAACTTCATCCATCCAAGCTTCTCCGGTTTGAGGTGATGTCATGCATGGTTCTTTGTAAAAATGCTTGTAAAAGTATGTAGCTGCTAACTTACTAGTGGAACGTGTATCCATCACAGATTGTAAACAACACTTCTTCTTTATGTCTATGTCCATAATAGTCCACCTATAGAATAATAAAAACACATGGAACAAATATAATAGATAATTTGCTAGTAAAGTTTTATATAATGAATACCAATATATCAACTTCAAAGCTCATTAAATTCAAAACACATTGTCAAATTCATAATATCAACTTCAAAGCTTATCAAATTCAAAATACAACTTTCAGTTCAAAATAAAATCATCAAATCCAAAGTATAATACAAAAGAAAGTTTTAGTTGCCAAGATTTTGCATATAATTTAGCCGGTTTAGTCTAGCATCGTAATTTGGCAAATTCAAAAACAATTCCCTACATATAGCATCTTGAAAGAAAGTAATCGAAACGCACAACAAAGGACTTCCATCCACTATTAACCCTTCATTCACCATTCGGTTGATCGCACTTATAGATGAACTAATACTATCTTTTCCAACTTGATTCACATTATGTGTACTATCCGACTCCAATAACTCCAAAGCACATTGTTGATATGTATTAATGTTGAGCCATAAACTCTTTAAACATAACAGATCCCGATGATTCCCTCCTTTTACACTTCAATTGAACTTTTTTAACACTCTTTTCGATAGTCTTTTGAACTTGTTTAGACCCTCCACTTTGATTTGGTATAGAGATATCATCTTGGCCCACATCATTTAAGAAATTTCGAAAGAAATTCTTTTCTTGAGTTTCCATATTATCTAAACGAGAATTAGGCTGAGTGTATTGAGAATAAACATCTACATAATCATTATTCTTTATGTCCTCATCTTCAACATCTACATGATGAACCTCATCCAAAGTGTTATAATCTATAGATGTTGCCACACAAATACACAATATATCCCACTAGCAACCACATCTCCAAATAACTGATCCAATGCTTCTTGTAGTTCAATGGGTGGTTGTTTTTTTTTCGCATTCTCTTAACGTTTGGATTTTCCTACAAAATAATATATTGAATCACTACATTTGAGAATAATAAAAGCATACCTTTTTTAAAAAACTTATTTGTTTTAAAATATTACCTTAATTTTTTCCCACCATTCATCTGAACAATCGAGTCTCCCAGTACTTTCATTCCAGCCTAAACCCGTTTCTCCATTCTTAAAGAATATCCAAAGATTATATTCTTTCTTCATCCTATCATACTTGTTCTTTAGAGTTTTTTCACTAGACAAGTTTTGCTTAACAATTTTTTCAAACACTGGTTGTATTGCAGTCCATTTAAATACTTGATTTCGACCATGTTTCATAACGTATTTGTTCAAGATATCACACAAAACCAAAATAGATATATCCGTCCAAATGAAGGTCTCTTTTTTTTTTTTTTTTGCATTGTCATTAATTCAGGCCATCTAGAAACACAATACATATACAAACATAAGAACAAAAACAAGTATTGATTTTAGTTGTCAATAAAGAGATGTATGAAAAAGATTTGTATAATTATTGTGTGATCGTGTGTAACTATCCAAAAATATTAAAAAAATCCAGCAACAAATACATATACAATAATCAACCTAAAGAACCCTACAAATCAACTCAATGTGAAAAAAGAGTAGAACAACCATCATAACTCATGTGTGTGTGTATACATATATATACATACATATATATATATATATATGTATATATGTATGTATATCTAGAATATGGTTCGAGAGAGTACCACCCAAAGCATCATAACTCACGTGTGTGTGTGTGTGTCAATATATATAATATATATATACACATATATATATATATATATATATATATATATATATATATATATATATATATATATATATATAAAATATGGTTCGAGAGAGTACCACCCATTATAGCGCACTAGAAGGTACCACCTTTAAAAAACTTTTTTTAAAATTTTTTTTCATAAACATGTCTTAATTAACATTATGAAGATCATATGTAAATTTCACATCTCCTAACTCCTAAAAAATGATGTGAACACACACTTATATAATTTTGAATGTATGTGAACGTGCATTTATGTGTTGCGTTGCGTGTTTTTATGCACTTAAAGTGTTTGGATTTGCATGAAATTTACATATGATCTGTGTAATGTTAATTAAAACATGTTCATGAAAATTTTTTTCAAAAAAATTACTTTTAAGGGTGGTACCTTATGGTGCGCTGCATAATGGGTCCGGATGGAGTACCAAGTTAGACCGAGGAACCGGAGTACCTTTATGTTTGGTTATAACTCCCAAAGAGTAATATAGTCATCTAAGTGATATCAATAAATTAATGACAACTATCAATTTAATAAATTCCATAACTATAGCAATTAGTTTCCAAAACAAATGCACATACATTATGGAGTCCTCCATCACTTCTTCATGCATCATATCTTCCTTCTAAATAATTGTTTTTATGAAAATAAATGAACACGTTAAATGGAGAGTTATAATTGCACATGTTTATTGAACATGCGCATATTCCATATATATTACATTTGAACATGTGCAACTACAGTTTTATATATTATTAGATTTATGCAGAACAAACGCAATAACTTTTTATGATGAAAAAAATATGGCATAAGATTAAGTACATTGAACATGTGTAGTACTTCCCAGGAAGCATAACAAATATTTTGAACATGTGCAGTACGTTGAACATGTGTAGTTTTTACCAGGAAATATAAGAAATATTTTGAACATGTGCGGTACCCAGTATGTTGAACATGTGTAGTACTTTCCAATATACATAACAAATATGTTGAACATTTGCAGTACGTTGAACATGTGCAGTTTTTTACCAGAAAATATAAGAAGTATTTTGAACATATGCAGTACCCAGTACGTTGAACATGTGCAGCCCATTGAACATGTGTAGTACTTCCTAAGATACATATCAAGTATGTTGAACATGTGCAGTATGTTGAACATGTGTAGTATTTCAATCAATTAAAGATTGTGATAAAAACGTCACATACCCTAATAGTAATATTGGAAGTATGTATTTGATAAAAACTGAATGGAGTAATTGTGGGATATGAATCTCTATCATCCCAATCAATTAAACGCATTTAAAGTTTCAAATACCAATATTACCCCTCGTGGCTTATTAGCTAGAGAAATTAATTTCAATTTATTTTATTTTATTTAATGATTTCAATGAAAAATGATTGGCTATAAATGGTTCTCCGGTTCCCCAGTCAAACATGGTACCCCATTGATCTTGAATCTATATATATAGACACACACACACACACACACACGAATGACAGACACAATGAAACAAGATTTTTGCTATTGTTTTTGAAGAAATGTGATTAGACGAAAACCAATGGGAAGATAAAAAATGCAGCTTCTAGAAGGCTATGAGGATTTTAATTGGAGAAGAAATGCAAATACAGACTATGTTTTTGGATATATATATATATATATATATATATATATATATATATATATATATATATATGTGTGTGTGTGTGTGTGTGTGTGTGTGTATGCAGCTTCTACGCCTCCCTCCACTGCAAACTATATATATATATATATACTATATATATATATATATATATATATATATATATATATATATATATATATATATATATATATATATATATATATATATATTCTATGCAGTTTCTATGCCTCCCTCCATCGCAAACAATATCTAATGCCAATTTTTTTGGATTTAAGGATTAATATACTCGTCATCTTCTTAAAAAACCCAGAAGGAACATGATACATAAATAATCAAATATAAATCCCTAGAAATCGATCAAGGTGAAAAAAACAATTGATCCAAAATAGATTAAGAATGTACACTGAAGTCCACGTATACAGAGATTCACAACAGGGAAAAAGCATATCGTAAACAAGTAGATTGAACAAGAAATTTGAGGATGGATTTCGGATGATATTATTACCTTATATCGTCAATCTTTGTTGAATCGCCTAAGAGGTTGAATGAGCAGAGGAACATGAAGGAAGAACAAGAGCTAGAAGGAAGAACCAGAAGAAAGAAAGATGGAGGATGAAACGTCTCTCACAATTGTTTTCAAGAAATGGTGGGGCTAAAATTGTAATTAATGGGTTTCAAAAGCCAGAGCTTTTTTAACGCTACTATCAATAGCTTTTTAAAAAAGATCTTATCTATTTAAAATAAAAGCTCTATCCACGTCTACCAAACAAGGCTTCTTAATTTTAAAAGAGCTTTTTAAAATTAAAAGCTCTTGAAAGCTCCAAAAAGCCCTCTACCAAACATACCCATAAGGGATCATTAAGCCATTTTTGGGATAGCATAATTATTAATTCTAAAATGTAAAATAGGTGATATAAATTAGGAAATAATTTATTCTCATAAAACTAGGATTTAAATCTTATATTAACTACCTTCCTCATTATCCTCCCCAAATCTCTCCATCTCTCTTCCCCCCCCCCCCCCTCTCTCTCTCTCGTATTGACACACCACCATACCACCCTTTCTATCTCAGTGCACTTCAAAAGACCACCAGTTCGATCAATGATGCATAACAAACAACATCAGCAACGATGCATTGGCATTCGAATATGAAGAAGTCATGCATAGATGACGAAGGTGAACAACAATGACTATGACGAACATGCAGGTCACGAAGATTGACATCACCGAGTTGAAGAAGATGAACGAAGATATGCATCTCGTCAAGCGGCAAATTAATATTGATTTTTTTAAAATCGAAGACATTGCATGGTCGGAATTGTTAAAATACGAATGAACATGATGATGATTAGTTTTTAATCTGAATGAACATGAAGGTGAATGATGACATATGGCTGGAAATGTTTGAACCAACGACGAACACGAAGATGATCATGATGATGCACACATGATGTAGTGTCGAATCCGGATGAAGATTTATGAAGATAAACGAATATGCATCTTTTTTTATATTGTATAAATTTTGTTAAATTTAGAAGTGTATTAATTAAAATTTTTTTAGCATTTATTATCTAATTATTGGATGGTATATTCAACTAATATAAAATTTAAATTGATTTGACCAACTATAATTTCTTTACCCAAATTACCATTCACTAAATGCATATGATACGTTGCACAACCATATGCATGAGATATAGTGCATGTGGTTTCCTATGGTTTATCGATGCATATGGGTTTTTGTTTAACCCACCCCTATATATATATATATATATATATATATATATATAAATATATATATATATGAGTTAATTACAAAAATGGTCCCTGTGGTTTGTCTTAAAATTTGGATTTGGTCCCTGAACTTTTAATTTTGCAGAAACGGTCCTTATTTTCATAGTTTGTTTGCAATTTTAGTCCCTCAACCTATTAACTTTTCTAATATGACCAAATTACCCTTATTTTAATGCAAACTATAGGGATCATTTCTACAATCAATTTTTTAACTCTTTTTTATTCTTAATTAAATAAATTATTTTTTTGTGTTACTTAAATTTAATAAACTATAAAAAATAGAAAAGAATTATTTAATTATTTATGTTGGTTCATAAATGATTTAGATATTTTTAGTCTTAATTAAATTTAATTTACTATAATCAAAGTGTAAACCAAACAAAATTTATAATCGAAAAAATCATTTGTGCTTAGAAATTATTTTTTAAAGGTTTCATAAATAAGAAAATTTTCTCTATAGTTATTTATATTGGTTCATATATTTATAATAAAAATTATTTATGTTGATCAAACCACAAATACCATTTATGTAGTTGACTCTACTTTATTTTTAGTGTTAATTAACTTTATTAAATTATTAAAAAAATTATTTATGAGCCAACAGTTTAATTAAAGTTAAAAATATTAAAGAACTTAAATAAATAAAATGTTAATGTTTAATTTGACCGAGTTAAAAAAAACTTCCAAATGGTTTAAGACAACTCAAATTTTTTTATTTAACGTGTCAATTAGTTTATCGTTTTAATTTTTAATTACATCAAAAACGATTAAAATTTTAGGTCCATATAACATCTTTGAGATTCATGATTAACAACTTTAATAATCAAGCTTTGGTTTGTCAGACCTTTACATTAAAATCGATAAATATAAATAGGTTTTTAATCTTTTTTCGTCTTTCAATTTGACTTTTCATTTTAATCCGATAAAATCGACACCTTAAAAAATTAAACCATTTAGATTTATCACTTTACCACTATCACCTTGCTTTGAACCAACAAACATAATTTTATTATAAATTTATGAACCAACTTAAATAATCATAGAGTCAAATATTTTTATAATATTTTATATACGAAACCTCTAGAAAATAGTTTCTAAACATAAATGATTTTTTCGAGTATAAATATTGATTGGTTTACACTTTGATTATAGTAAATTAAAATTAATTATGACTAAAAATATCTAAATAATTTATGAACCAACATAAATAATTAAATACTTTTTTTTCTTTTTTTTATAGTTTACTAAATTTAAGTAACACTAAACAATAATTTATTTAATTAAGAATAAAAAATAGTTAAAAAATTAATTGTAGAAATGGTCCCTATAGTTTGCATCAAATAAGGGCAATTTGGTCATATTAGAAAAGTTAATAGGTTGAGGGACCAAAATTGCAAACAAACTATGAAAATAAGGACCGTTTCTGCAAAATTGAAAGTTTAGGGACCAAATCCAAATTTTAGGACAAAGCACAGTGACCATTTTTGTAATTAACTCTACATATATATATATATATATATATATATATATATATATATATATATATATATATATATATATATATATATATATATATATATATATATATATATATATGTATAGACACACACACATACATATATGATAGGGTTCAGGGGCGTACCACACCAAAATCAGCATACCACTTGAAAGTCGCTTGATAGGACAGACCAGCCCAAAAAAACCAAAAACTGAAATTAACGAAATGAGAAAAATGAAAACCGGCCTAATGTTTGTAATACGGGTTTGATCCGGTCCAATTTTTTGGTCCTCGAACCAGTTGGAACATTTACAATTTTCATAGAGGTTTTATTGTTTTGTTATTGTTTTGTTTATCTTTATCCCTCAACTCTTTCTCTTTGTGAAATTTTCAAGTTTATCGCATTTTGGTTTAACAAAATAAATAATCAAACGAACCTAACTTATCTCTATAGTATTATAACAAAAAGAACTATTTACGACAATCTGGACCTTTCGTGACGGACAAATCCATCGCAAATCCGTCGCAAATGCTCATTTGCGACAGATTTACCATGAAATATGTCGGACCCAAAAAGCCTCGTCGTAAATACATTTGCGACGGATTTTTGCGTCGGCTAGTAGTTGCGACAGATTTGTGGCAGACTATAGTTGCCTCAGATTAGCGTCTACAGACTTGCGTCAGGCATGTTTATGATGGATTTGCGGCAAATTTGTGTCGTGTTTTTGTGACAGATTTATGATGGATCCTGTCACAAATTCATCGCAAATTTACTTGGATTTAATGGTCATTTCTATCACAAATCCATCGCACATTCACTCTAATCTATTGGTCAATTCCAGTCGCAAATTCGTCGCAAAATATGGAAAAAAATTTCTTTCATTTTTTGTTTTTACATTTAACCACTTTTCCTGTAAACAAAATATCACAATATTCTAAAATAGTAAAACCTTTAAAAATACTAAATCAAACCATTGCAATACAAAATAACATAATATATTACAAGTTAGTATGTCAATATTAAAAGTTAAAACTCAAAGAAAAGTTGTTCGAATGATTCCTTGACGTGCTTTTTCCTTTCTAGCTCCTCTTCGTCACTCCACAAACAATCTACACAAAAAAAATATTAATTTGTAAGAATATACTTTCTATATAAGCTACAATCAAAACTCAAATCGCAAATTAACAAAAATTAATGTTGAAATACCTAAAACATGTTAAACTGTAAAAAGTATAGAGATAACACTGCCAAAAAATATGTATCAAATCAAAGAAGAAGTCCTTAAAGCATTATGAACATTGAATAAGTCAGCGCTAAGAAAATACATGTTTCATCTTACGAATTTAATGATATTATGAACAAGTCTGAGCTAAGCGTTATGAACAAGAAGTTCGACCATACTTTCAAGTACACACACATATAACTTATGTATCGAATTAAAGCCGAAGTCCTTAAAGCATTATGAACATTGAACAAGTCCACGCTAAGAAAATACACGTTTCATCGTATGAATCCAATGATATTATGAACAAGTCCAAGCTAAGGTTTATGAACAAGAAGTTCGACCATACTTTCAAGTACACACACATATAACTATATGAT
Source organism: Centrapalus pauciflorus (assembly GCA_020465985.1). Lineage (NCBI taxonomy): Eukaryota > Viridiplantae > Streptophyta > Magnoliopsida > Asterales > Asteraceae > Centrapalus > Centrapalus pauciflorus. Next base: position 82,870 of record JAANYP010001942.1, on the reverse strand, counting down.
ATCAAATTAAAGCAAAAGTCCTTAAAGTATTATGATCATTGAACAAGTCGGCGCTAAGAAAATACATGTTTCATCATATGAATTCAATGATATTATGAACAAGTCCGAGCTAAGCGTTATGAACAAGAAGTTCGACCATACCTTCAAGTACACACACACATATAACTATATTAAGTAATCTGCATAGTCAAATAACACCCATATGTGATTTATATAATCAAGTAACTTTAATGAGCAGAAACATACGAATAGCAATTACCAGCTTAAGAATGAGGTTTTGAAACCGTGAAAACAACATTTCAATCTTCTTGTCCATTTCGTTTCGATGGTCCTCTAAGTCTTTGGTCATTCTTTGCTCCAGAGCCGTTCACTCTCGTTCTCTCCCCGCCCTTTCAATTGCTCTTTCTTTTTCTCTTTCTACTCTTTCAATCTCTCATTTTTCTTCCATCTCCTCTACCTTCTTTTTCAATCTTTCAACTTAGAAATCATAAAATATAATTCATACTCATATGCACATGTTTAAATAACTTTTATCAACTTATATATATATATATATATATATATATATATATATATATATATATATATATATATATATATATATATATATATATATATATATATATATATATATATATATATGTATGTATGTATATATATATATATATATACATACATACATACATACATATATATATATATATATATACATACATACATACATACATACATACATACATTGTAACATCCCAAAATTTATTTACATACTAGTGTGATGAATCATTAAAAGTATTCAAAATGTGAAATAGAAATAGAAAGTTAAATGCCTAAATTGATAGAATAAAAAGTTTGATGACTTATTTAAGAAGTTGACATTAAAACTTTTTAGAAATATTTGATATGTTTTGTCATCTCTTGGAGACATCAGACATGTCCTTTCCACCATCATCTTGGTTAAGCCAATGAGGGCTCCCCTTCACAAGAAATTGTTTTCCCTTTGTTCATGTCACATTTTATATAAACTCACCTCCAAACTCACTATTCTATCGCCAAAATCAAGATTTTATTTTAAAAGAAAGGTTGTTGGAGAGTGAGTGAAGGTTGGAGCTTGGGTCTTGAAGGAGGAACTTCATCCCCTTCATCTATTTTCCATCTATCATCTTAAGGTAATCAACACCTCATTTTCTTGTTTTATAAATTTCATGTAGTAAGTAATCATCAAAAAAAAGATTTCAAGGAATTTATTCTCTGAAAATAAAACCACTTGTTCAACATTTTTCATTATCATCTTCCTTGTAGACCTTGAACTCCGTTAATGGAGTTTCTCCAAAATTTGTGGAGAACCTTGAAATAACCTTTCAAACATCACGCAATCGTGAATATTAGTTTAGCATTGCGTTTACTATGTTATTTTATGGATTGGAAAGAGATTTAGAAACAAGAAAAATGAGAATTTAAGATTGGTCAAGAAAGATTTATATGGTTGGACTTTTGTAAAAAATATGAATTAAATGGAACAAAGATTAGGAAAGGAAAAGGAAAAAAAAAAATTTAAAATATTTGTTGCCGAAATCCGACCGGCGGCGCCGGCCGGCCGGCCGGCTGTCTGTCCGGTGGCCTCTGTCTGTCAGTTACCTCTGTTCACTTCTTTCCTTTACTGCCTTATGTATGCACACACAAGACAAATTCATAATGGGTTTTTGTTTTTAATTAAATTGTTGTCAATGGGCTTTTCTTTTAAGTAAAATCAATTATAATCAGATTTGGGCTTTTTAATTCAAAATGAGATTGGGTTTTTTTTTATTATTTAAAATCAGATTGGGCCTTTTAATTAATTGAGCTTGGGCTTTAGCTAGGTTAAATGGAATGTTATAATTATTTAAGTTGGGCTAAGAAAAATAGATTAACAAATTAGATGGGTTGCACTATTATTGGTTTGGGTTGCCACTAATTTATTAGATTTAGTTTATTTATATTAGTATAGACTAATATAACTGGTGAAGTTGGATAATTAAATTATGTATCTTTTAAGCTTTCACTAACTAGAATATACATAAGTTAACTCATCTTGCTTTAGTTATGGGTTAATATACTTAAATTATGATAGAGAGACTTCTTAATATTTAAATGGATTGAATATTAAATTATTAGGTTATTTAAAGATATTTTTAGTAGATAAACACGAATAGTTAATTTAAATAGTTATCTAAACTTTTCAAAGAGGAACTTATATTAATTGGGACCCTTATTTCATATTTTAAATTCGAAGGTCAAAATAACTTTGTTAATAATAAACGTGAATATTAGATAAAACGGAAAGGACTAAATTAAACACATATCGTAAATGGTTAAATATTAATAGCGAAATTTTATATTATGGTATCAGGACTACAGTAGTGTTGTGTTGGGCTTTGGCTAGAGCTTGAATATTATTGTTAGAGTTTATACCGAACTTCAAGATTGAGGCAAACTATGGAACGTGCTGATTTGCAGGCTATGTGTGTAACTTATTTAAATGCATAATATTCATATGTGACTACTTGAACTTGATATCTGACTTATTATGATTGCCATGAGAATTCTTTTATATTGCCATGATAAAATTATTGAGATTGCTTTGCCATGATAAATTATTACTATGAATCTATATGCGAGATACTCCAGTATGCATACTGTGATGGAGATATTATGAGACATCTATGAGAGTGTGATGCTACTTCGTGTGGCAAAACACACCGAGCGAGTCGGTGCGCTAGCATGTCGGGCGAGCCGCATGCCTAGATATGTCTCCACGGGCGAGCCGTGAATTATTCCGGGCGAGCCGGAACTGTAGTATATTGTATCTATGTCCAACAATTATTCTATCATTGTTATATGTGTATGTTGTGTTTTTAAATTTGTTACTCGCTAGGCGATTGCTTACCCCGTTGGGGGACTTATATTATTTTTACAGGTTCTGCCGATAAGGGCAAGGCCACTATGGGCCAGAGTTCTCACTAATGTTGAACTGCGTGTTGAAGAGATACAGATGCTTTTGAGATTCTCATGCCTTAGTTTTTATTATGACACTTTCGGGATCGGGTAGATCCTTAGACTTTATTAATTAAGATTGGCATGTAATATCAATACTCTGATTTTGTAAGCGTACTCTGATAATGTTTTTGGATAGTTGTCTGCACTATACATTATCCTTTGAGAAAAATTTTAATTATCCCGTATTTTGAGGTGCTTATAACGTAGAGATCCTGTAATCGTTCTATAGAATTTAGGACGGGTGTTTCATACATACATACATACAACATACACACACACACACACACACACACACGTTTTATGAGAATAAATGGTAATAAATACACCTCATCATTTTCGGTTTGTGAATGACGACTACCCATGCTAGATATAGAAGATGTTCATGTAAGCACAAAAACAGGATCAGATGCGTCATTCGCCCCATACAATCTTCCCTTTTTCCACCCTCCAGCAGCCATCTCCCATACGAGATGATCATGATTTGTGTGTTTCTCAACAAAAGTCTCCTCTATCAATTTATCGTATGTTTCCTATGGTAAACAATAGTAAATATATATTTAATTCATTTTTTATATTACATCAAAGTAGTATAAAAAACATGGTTAACCATATAGAGCTGAAAAAACTTACAATATGTACTCGTGCCTTGTCATCAACCCATACTAGCTCCTCCGACCCTCCCTCCCCTGGCGTTGTTCCTTTCCTTGTGTGTGTGTGTAAAGAATTCTCTTGATCCAATCGGGCGATTAGGTTTAGCTTCATACAAAATCCATGTATTTAATACTTATCATATTATAAGTCAAAAGATGACAAATTGAAGGTATCATACCATGGCTACTCTAGTAGCAATATAGCTACGAGACTCACATGTATGGTGGCCACCGACTACTTTCATTCACTTGGTTTTGTTTTGATTTCTCCCATTCATTTTTAGTCCAACGCTCTACCAGTTCTCTCCAAAATTCTTGTTTGATCCAAGTTGGGTTATAAGAATTGATGGCAGGTCAATCATCCCCAACTTGAACATTCGTACTCTGTACTGTTTAAGTTCTTTTCTCCGAGCTCTACACATCGCGTCACTTAATTGTTTATAAAATTGTTTATAGAAACGATCTCAAATTCTCACTTCAAGCTCGGTATTCCAAAAAAAGTAGCCCTACACATTTAATCACTTATTAATAAACATTCTTTCATTTATGAAGTTATAAACATAGTAAGCACACACCTGGAAACGCTCCCACATTCTCTCGCGAGCCTCCAGAGGAACATCATCCCAGTATCCCCAAGCACCACCGTACATATTTCTAAAAATACTTGTGATAACACGACATACTTTTTCTTGTTTATCGAAACAACACAATAATAAAATGCACAACAATTAACATTAGAGTCAACTATGTATATATGTATGTATACACACACACGCGGACAGACGTACTCATCCTCATTTAGTGAAATCTGAATACGGTCCGTTCGTGCAAGTAATGGGATCGGGATACTCAACCCTCTTGGTACATGTGACTCGTCTTATTCCTACTCACTAAGGGCAATATCTTCTAATCCAACTTCTTGAGAAACACTAATGCTTCCTGGTCCTTGCATTATTCCTCGTTCATCGTGACTTTGACTCCTATTAGCAGAACTGCGTCTCGTCATGATATCTGCAAAAAAAGGATTCAAATTGTAAGAAACATGCTTTCAAAACGTGCAACAAAATATAATTCATAATTACAAAGTGATTACGCAAAATATAAACTACCAAGTGTTTACTTATTAGTCCGACTCAGCTTCCTTAAAATCAACTTCAATATCATCATCCGTATCTAAATCTTTTGTCTTCAAACTCATCTTCTTGCTCTTCATCATGATCTATATCATCTTCTTCGTCGTCATCATTAATAACATGTACATCTCCTTGTATAAGGGAAACAACTTCTATATCATCATTTGTACTTGTATAGATAAGCCTGTCATTCTCTTGAAAGAATTGTTCCCCATCCACATCATCATCATCCACTTCATTGAGATATTCTACTAATTCATAGATGCCTCTAGGTTTCGTCTTAACGACAGCCCACCAATCTTTTATTGAAGGATATGGTACATAATAATACACTTGGTGAGCTTGTGATGCTAGGATAAACGGGTCATCAAAGCATCTATTTTTCAAGTGTTGACATCAATCAAATTATGTTTACGGTCTATCCTTACCCCTTGAATGGGATCAAACCAACTACATTTGAACAAGACAACAATGCAAGGTCCTAAAGGGCTATGATATTCAACCTCTATGATCTCATCCAATAATCCATAATAGTCACTTTTAGGTTGGTTATATGTAGCCCCTTTCACCCATACTCCACTGTTTTGTGTAACCCGTCCATTAAAAGTTATTTGTGTGTATTCACTCTCATATAAAATCACGCGTATTCACTACCGTACACTAATATATGCATTCTTATTGACATAAAAAACTTTAGAAGTAAAAACACCACAACTTGTATACGTGTTTTTTCATGAATAACGAATTATAAACTTTGTAGCGTGTATAAAACAAATACAAACATACATGATCGTATCTATAGGCACGTGTATAAAAAAGATGTCTTATTCAAACTCAAATTTTATGTATTTAATTACATAGTCGACGTTCGTACTCACTATTTTAGACATTTTGACTTGAAAAAAATGAAGACAAACAAATTTCTGTCGTAAATCTCTCTCAAAATTCAACAATTTGCGATATGTTTGCAAAACACCAAAACCTTTTATTTCTTTAAAAAGATCTACTCACATAAAAATTACGCGTTCTCCTTACCACACACTCATATATGCATTATTAAAAGCATAAAAATTTAAAAAATAAGAATCATACAACTTGCATACGTATACCTTTATAATTATCAAATTATAAACTTTGTGTGTCGCGAATCCCTCGCAACATGTCCAGATTTCCGTCGACAACTTTGCGACTAATTTACGTTGGTGATCTTGCGTCAGCTTTGCGAGAGACGTGAATAAAATTTTTCTATTAATAATATTTTTCGTCGGATTTGTGATGGAATTTGCGATGAACTATTATCCTCTCGCAAATCTGTCGCACATCAGTCGCAATTTAATATTTTTTTGCGACAGATTTTGCTGGTCGCAAAATATTTCTGGCAGTCGCTAACAGGACACAAATCTATCAATTTTTTGTGATGGATACTTCCATCGCAAATTTCCATCGCAATAGCAACTTTTTGAAGTAGTGCAATAGCTATTCCAAGGACTTTTTATTTAGTTTAGAAACAATATTTAAAAATGTGTTCTTCTATGGACTACAAAAAAAATAATAATATAACATTATATTTAAATTTGATAACATAAAGGGCGTAGTTTATATAGGAACCCACAACAAAAATATTGTTACATTTAGCGTCATCTTTGCTAATCGATAGTAAAATTAAAGGTTATATATAAACCCAAATGAAAATCAATTTGTTGTCCAGTTTGCTTAACAATGCAAGTAAGATTATATGTAAACCCAAAAGGAAAAGTAGTAATTGAGTTCAAAAACCCAAACTCTAAGGTGCCGTTTGGTTAACTAGAATCTGAGAGAATTGGAGGGGAAAGGAATCCAATTCCAGCAAATTCATGTGATTGGTTCAACTATAAGGAAATTTGATTCCATCAAAATTGAAATTTTCCAATGAATGAAGGAAAAACATTCCTTCATACTATGGATGGAATTCAATTCCTTTTAAGAAAAGAAAGTGGTTGATTACAAAAATACCCCTTACGTTTAACACACTACACTACACCATGTCCTGTCTTACCCCACCCACCCACCCTACCCCGTCCCACTCACCTCTAACCCACCCACCCTAACCCTACCTATTCTATCCAACCTACTTTTACCTACTACCCACCATACCTACCTCTACCTACCTACCTACCTACCCACCCACCATACCCTACCCCATCCCACCCACCTCTAACCCACCTACCCCAACCCTACCTAAGCTATCCAACCTACTCTTACCTACTATCCACCATAACTACCCCTACCCACCTACCCATCCCTCATCCATCATACATTACCCTCCCCACCCCACCCGACCCACCTACCCTACCTACGCTATCCAACCTACTCTTACCTACTACCCACCATAGCTACCCATACCCACCCATCCCTCACACCCTACCCTATCCATCTCATCCTATTCCTACTTTAAACACTTATCCACCTCTACCCTACCCCATCTCACCCACCTCTACCTACCCCTACCTTACCTACGTTGTCCAACCTAGTCTTACCTACTACCCACCATACCTACCCATCCCTCAACCCTCATCCATCATACGTTACCCACCCAACCCACCTACCCTTACCCTACCTACTCTTACCTACTACCCACCATACCTAACCCTACCCACCCACTCATCCCTCATCCACCCTACCCACCCCATCCCACCCACCATACCCTACCATATTAATCTCATCTTATTCCTACCTTAGAGACTTATCCACCTCTACCCACCTATCCCATCTTACCCTACCAACGAATTACGAAATTGGATTCCAATTTCATTTTTAGCCAACCAAACATGATTTGGATTTCAATTCCAATTCCTTGCAGATTCCAATTCCTTTTAAAACATTCTGCGAACCAAACGCCACCTAATTCTCAAATGCTTTGTCGTGCAGTTTGCTCAACATTTGTGCAATCTCTATATAAACCCAAGACGAAAAATATTGTTAGTATTAGCATAATCATATCTACCAAGGATATATATATATATATATATATATATATATATATATATATATATATATATATATATATATATATATATATATATATATATATATATATATATATATATATATAGATTTAAGTTCCATGAAGTCCCATATTAGATTGGAGTCCTGGAGTACATATTAAATGTACATGTTCATTACAATAAAATATTTTATTTCATGCAAAAATGTAATATATAAATGTTCAAAAGTATACTACCATTGAACAATTCACATAATTTGAAGTTCATTACGATAAAAATGTTATATTTCATGCAAAAATACAATATGCACATGTTCAAAGTGCATCATCAGATCACATGTGCATATTGTTTAAATATTATAATTTTGCATGATACAGAATTTTTTTTATCGTTATAACTTCAAATAGTGTGAACTCGTTTGTAATGCACTTATGAACATGTGTATATTATACTTTTGTATCAAATAAAACATTTTATTGTAATATACATGTATATTTAATATGAGACTCCAGGACTCCACTCTAATATGGGACTCCATGGAACTTAACCCTATATATATATATATATATATATATATATATATATATATATATATATATATATATATATATATATATATATATATATATATATATATAGTTAGGCACAAAAAGGCCTCAGTCAAACCTGTTCTACATCTGAGGGGGAGATTGATAATCAAACCTGTTGATGCATTTGAAGGTTGAATTTAAGGCCTGTTATATGCCTTATTCTGAAAATGATTTGCATATAGTCTAAAGCTGTTCTAATGTGTTGCATGTGTTGCAAACTAAGACAGTTTGTCCAAGCTGGCTCTGTCTGATGAACAGGCTAGACATAACTGTCTACGCTGCTCTACACTGGTGGAGCAGCTTGGGCATTTTTAACGTGTTCTGTTCTTTGTGAACAGAACCTGTTCTTTGTGAACAGGCTAAACACTTTATGGAATTTGTTTCCAAGTCATCATGTATTGTTTTTTACTACAAGATCAGTTTACAAAGTCGAAGACAAAGTGGAAAACAGAACTGCTCAGCCTGCCCACGCTGTTCTATAACATGAAGACAAAAGGATATTTGAAAAAGGGTGACAGACCTTTTTCTTATATAAAAATAGGCCTTTACAAGGTAAGAAGGACGCAAAGTTGACATCCTAAAATTATGGTTAAATGGCAATGCAACAGTCGACAAAGTAAACAATACAAAAGTTCTGCACATGTCGAAGACCAGTCTGCTTTTCAGAAAAGTCTTGCAGAGTAGAACACGGTTTGTTGTCTTTTCAACAAGACTTCTCCTTTTTCATTCCGTCCAATGAAGATGTTTCTCTTAGATCCTCTGAGTGAGTATAAAAGGAAGCTTCTAAGGACAGAAAGAAGTGTGAAGAAAGCTAAGTGCTGAAACCAAGAGTGAACGTGCAAGTGTGATTTTCATGCATGCAAGCCTTCTGTGTAAATCAGTATCTGTGTGTCTAAGCCGTTTTACATAAGTTGTTCCCTTAAGTCTTGTAAACACAGTGAGTGCTTCTTAGTGAGTGTATTCATTGTATACTAGTTTGAGTTTGTCTTAGACTAGTGAACATACTGTTGTATCTGTCATCTCAGCTTGAACTATTCCGCATTCAAGCTTGTTTATAATTAACAAATTGTTGATAATACATACAAACATTGAGAAAATAGTGTGTAGTTTTTAAATAGCTGTATTCACCCCCCCTCTACAGCTTAAAGCTATATACTTTGGGAACCTCTCGGGACCTACAAAAACTTAGCGCTTTCTGGGTGGCAACCCATAGTATTTTGATTATTTGAATTTAATTGTTTTTAAGTGTGTTTATTTGCTTATTTGTGTGTACCCAGTTAAGTTGGGGAGGATTCATCCTCCTGAACTTAGTTACGTTTAGAAATTAGGATTTAAATTAAATAATAAGACCCCGCATCAGAAAATAAAAAATTTAAGCACGTAGCAATAATTATATTAACCCGATAATAAGAGCGTTAGTTGGGGAGAATACCCGTAGAAATTAAAAAAATTAAAGAATTAGGGTTTCAAGACCAGTGCACGGCCTAGATAACGAATCCAGAGGCCCAGGCGCAGGCCTGCGCTTGCCCTGCGGCCCGACGCGCTTATCTTATAAAAGTGGTACTGATCGTCCCCATAACTCCAAAACCCTAATTCCAGTTCCAGAAATGGCGGATTTCGATTTCTAAGCCTAAAAACCTTCAAAAATTCATCTTTTTCACGTAAAATCTTCAATCCGACGTTAGTTCTTCTCAATTACTAGCATTGTATACTCCCCATAACCCCTTTAACTTCATTCTACCTTAGTTTCATAAATATTTATCATGCATGCATGGGTTGAGGTTTTTGGGGGTTACATGGTTTTTAATAAAAAAAAAGGGTTATTAATAATTTTCTAATATTCATTTAATTTATATAAAACTATTTTTGCAAAACTTTTGTAAAAAGTATGCATTTTTCCGTATTTATTATATTTTGAAACTTTTTGTCGTAAAGGGTGTAGGTCCCAAAAGGTTTCCCAAGTGTATAGTTCTAAGCTGTAGAGGGGGGGGGGGGGGGGGATGGGGGGGGGGGGGGGGGAGGTGAATACAGCTATTTAAAACTTAACAATCTTTTTCTCAATGTTTGTGTATATTATTAACAAGTGTTAATTACAAACAAGCTTGAATGCGGAAAGGTTCAAGCTGAGATGACAGATACAACAGTTGTTCAGCTAATCTAAGACACACTCAGACTAGATACAATGAAAATGCTCACTTAGATGCACTCATTGTTTTTACAAGACTTAGATGGACAGCTTACACAAGAACAGCTTAGACACACTCTACTGTTTTATATAAGCAGACTTGCATGCATGGAATAACACACTTCAATGCACGTTCTGATTTCACACTCTTGGTATCTCATAATCCTTAGAAGCTTCCTTCTATACTCAAAAGGCGAATCTTAGTGAACCTTCTTCATTGGACAGATGAGATAGTGGAAAGTCTTTCCAAAAGGACAAAACACCATTCTGCACGTTCTGATAAAGTATCTTTGTCTTCACATGGCAGAATCTTTGTCTTTTCCTTTTTGTCACTGTTGCATAAGGCTTTAACCAAAAGAGAAATGTCAACTTTGCATCTTCCTTCTTTTGTTAATGCCATTTTGATATAAGAAAAGGTCTGTCACCCTTTTCAAATATCTGTTTGTCTTCATGTAATCAGAACAGCGTGGGCAGGCTGTGCGGTTCTGATTTCCACTTTGTCTTTGGCTTGTAAACTGATCCTGTAGCCAAAAACAATACATGAGGACTTGGAAACATATTCCATAAAGTGTTTAACCTGTTCACAAAGAACAGGTTCTGTTCATAAAGAACAGAACACCTGTAAACTGTCCAAGCTGCCCATGAGAACAGAGCAGCGTAGACAGTTTATGTCCAGTCTATTCAGCAGACAAAACAGTTTGAACAAACTGCCTTTGTTGCAACGAATGCAACATGGTAAACAGCTTTGGGCTGATATGGCAAATCACTTTTCAGGTTTCAATAAGGCATATAATAGGCCTTAAATTCTACCTTCAAGTGCATCAACAGGTTTGATTAAAAATCTCCCCCTCAGATGTACAACAAGTTTGACTGAGGCCTTTTTGTGCCTAACAATCTCCCCCTATTTGCAATAATCAGTCTAAGCGGATTTAATCAATAATCATTATACATTTTTACAATACATCTTGCTGAAAAGAAATTACAACATTTAAGTAAAGTAAAAGATCAGTTTATATATACTGATTTTGATTACATAAACAACACATGCTTTTACAGAAGTACAACTAATGTACTATTGTATATTACAACTAATGTAAATAAGAAAAGTTACAACATATGTAACATGGTACAACTAATGTACAAAATAAAAAGTTTAATACTTTGGACTGTTGATCTTGGAAGCAGATAACGGCAAGCTTGTCTAACAGATGGACAGCTTCCATTCTTCACCTACCCTGATGGTAGATGGACTTCACTCCAGTGGTGGTGGTCCTTCAAACATCTTTCAAGCTCATCCCTTGTTTCTTCCAGATCTTGGATTTCAACTATGAGGATCATAAACTTGGGATCTTGAAGTTCACCTCTCTCATAAAAGCCTCTGAACTGGTCCCAGCTGGCTGCTCTCCACCTGCTTGATTGCCTGAATGAAGTTGGAAGTCTAAAGGCTGCAAGCTGTCTCAGATCCACCTTGTAAAGATGTGATGCTCTTTGAAAGCACTTTTTCTGTGTTAAGGGATCTACAAAAAATGCCCCCAACTCAGGTTCTTCAATGATTTTTCCTTCTTCAAACTCTACTCCACTGGGCAGGCTGTAGTCAATTCCTTTCATCTCAACAGCATAATCACCCTGTTCAATTAAGATGACGAGTTCCTCCAGCTCAGAATCTTTACTTGTCCTCCTGGCCTTTATTTTGGGGTATGTCATAGAGACACCCTCACTTACTTCTTTTGAGATCAGGCCAAGTTCCTTCACTCTCTCCATCAGCTTCTTAACATATGCCCTGACAGTCTTAGCCGTTTCTGACTTAGACTGGCTCAGGGCAACTGCAGCTCAACCCATTCCCTGTACCCCATTTGTGCAACATCAGTGTAGTCATAAGTTTCCAGTTCTGGGCCTGTTGCAGCCATTTTGGTAATTTGCACTTTCCACTGTTTTCCTTTTCTTGATGTTGGGACAGCTTTGACAATTGCTTCCTTGGCAAGCCTTCTATCAGCAACATCATGAAACTTTTTCCTTGCCAGGTTGTCAAAATGGAATTGGGCTCTTGCAGAGGATGCTTGCTTTGGTTTGGTCACAGAGACCAGAGCACCCTTTTCCTGTACACTTTCCTTCTCAACAGCTGATTCTCTAGTAGCTTCCAGCAGTTTTCTCTGTACATCCAAAGAAGGCATTTTGGTTTTGCTTGCCTCTTTGAATGCAAGAGATATGGTAGCTTTGGCAGATTCTTCTTCTTTTCTGAGTATGTCCAGGGCTTTAAGTTGTTCATCTCTAAGCTCATAGTATTTTTCAAGAGGAACACCCATGTCTTTGGCCCTGGTTTTGTCAAATTTAAGCTCTGCTGCTTTCTGGTGGTCAGGATCAACCACTGCTTTTTCTTTTCCTTTAGCTGTTGTTGTAGTAACAGCTTCAGGAATATCTTCTTCTTCTTCTTCTTCCTCCAGTATGAGGTGCCTCCTTCTGCTGCTTGGCCTGTCCTCAGAGATGAATTCCTCCCCCTTAGACTGTGCACGGTTTGGAGATTCAGCCTGAGTAGGCTGAGCAGCTTCAGGTAGATGAGAGGCACCCTCAGCTGGACCAGTACCTGTTTCAGATGCACCTGCTGTCTGACCAGTAGGAGCTGATGTCTCCTTAGGCGAAGAGGTTTTCTCCCCCTTAGACTTAGTCTTAGAGGCAGACAACCTCTCCCCCTTTGAAGGAGATGGACCAGCACCTTCAACAACCGGTCTGCCTGAAGAAACAAATGCAGCAGGCTTTGAAGCAGTTTTGGCAGCAGGCATGGAACCAACCAGGCTATGCACTAAGGAAGCCAGGTTATCCTTCACCTCTACAATTTGGGAAAGACAGGTTTGAAGAGAAGAGGATTGAAAATCAGCAAAAGAGGTCAGCTTTAGAATATTTTCTCTATCAGAAGCTGTGAATAGCAAACTTTGAAGCTGTGCAAGATGTAACTCAAGAGAGTCCTGCACATCAGCAACGTTTGCTGACACAGAATTTGATAGACAAACGATGAGAGTGTTTAGGCTGGCCAAAGTGGTAGGGAGTGTAGTATTGCAAGTGGTGAGGAGAGTGGACAGCTGTTGGGAAATGGTTGTCATAGAGGACCCAGAGTCCTGTTGGTGTGAAAGAATTGAGGAGAGGGAAGTGGAGACACTTTGTAGCTGTGCAGTGAGTGCAAGCAGCTGAGAGGAGGTGTCAGTTTGAGGAGTGGGTGGAAAGGAATTCTTGAACACATCGAAGAATCCCTTAAGCTGTTCAGACACAGAATCTGAAATGAGAGAGGGTAGAGAACACATAGAGGTTTCTAAAGAGCCAACTTTGTTGGTCAGTAAGGAAAGCTGATCCTTCAACGGCAGGTCTTTAGGGGATGGAGGTGTATGGGTGGATTGTTTGGAGTGGGTAGATGGAGATGAAGAGGATGAGGTTGGTGTATGGGGATGTGATGTAGAGGGAGAGGGTATTTTGGAAAGAAGCTCCATAGCCTAGGCAAAGGTAATGTTGCCCAGCTTGGAGGGATCAATAGGACCTTCAGCAGTGGCTGTAACTGCATCATCAGGAGAGTGGGTAGAGGATGGTAGCCTTTCAGACACTGCTTGTTTTGCAGCACCTTCATTAAGGTCAGTGGTGGTTTCCTCTGCAGTACCTTGGTTTTAAGGTACCTCATCATTGGGGGATGGGATGTGCATTTCAACATCAGCAGTGGTGAAACCTGCTGATGGAGTTTGCAAGATGGGAGTAGCCTCACCGAAGGGATGTTCTGTTCCCTGAGGTTCATCAGCTTGAGTGGTTGGTCCTTCAGCAGCTGTTTGGTGTAGAACAGCTGCATCATGAGGAACATAGATTTGAGGCTGAGCTGCTGGTTGGTCTAAGCCAGCAGCGTGGGCACCTCGTGCAGACTCAGGGTGTAGAGAAGTATGAGGTGGGGACAGTGTGGACTCAGTATGGAGTGGAGAGAACTCCTGTCTTTCAATATTCTCAGCCTGTTGGGAGGCTGGAATAGTTGATGTGGCTGTCTCCATATGTACAATTGGCTCATGTTGGGAGGAACCAGAGGGTCTAGGCTGACTTGGGGTTGACACAGGGTGGAGTGAAGCAGACTCCAAATGTGCTGAACCTTCTCCCAAAATAGGAGAGGCAGCAGGGGTAGCTTCTTTTTCAACTGAACCCTGTTGAGAGGGATCAGAGGGGCTACGTTGGGCTGTTTTTGTTTTTGGTTTCTTTTTGGCAAGGGTTTTTCTTTGGTAGGATTTGAGAGATGAGGTGGGTGATTGTGGAGAGGTGAGAGGTTCAGATTGGACAGGTTTGGAGACTGGGTCAGAAACAGGTGGGTTGGCCTGTTCCATAGTCTTAGGTGCCACAGAGGCACCAGCCACAGAGGCTTCAGGTTCAACAAATGAACCAGGGTGAGGAGCCTGCTCCCCCTCAGCCACAGAGGTTGTGGGTGCAGACTCAGACTGAGCTGTTTTGGCCTTCTTGTGGACAGGCCCAGCTTCAGTTGTTTCCAGGGTCCTTTTAACAAGCTTGGCCCTGGCTTTGGATTATCTTTTGGGAGCAACGACTGGATCCACCCTCACATTAGAGGGTCCTTCCACCAATCCTAACAACCTCCTCATTGGAGTAGATAGAGGAGGCTCATTTGGGAGAATCGGAGTTTAGAAAACTCTATTTCCTATAACAGGAAATGCAACAGTACGAAGTAAAGGCTGAGAGTTATACAGATGCTCACCACAAACGTGCTTGAAAATGAGGCTCAGAAATCTGGGGTAACGAACAGCAGCTGGACGTGTCTCCTATTGCACCAGATTCCTCAGATTCATAAAAATCCATCTGGCCATGTTGATAGTAGTCCCATCCACCAACTGTAGGACTATAGGAATCTCATCACGGCTTAGTTGGTCAAAGGAACCAACCTTACTGCTGATGCTGAAGCACATAACCACTGAGGCAAATAAAAAGCTGTAAGTAGGAGACAAATCCTTTCAGAACAGCGTAGCTCCAACTTTTGGTTCTGCTACACCACAGAAGTGCAGCAGATGCTTCATCTGTTCATCTTCAGACTGTGGCTGATCATATGTTTCAGCCACAAGGAGTCTAAGAGCTTCCCTGATCAGATGAATGTTAATCTCAATGGTCTGAGTCCCATTGAGTATAGTGCCCTTAATGACTTTGGTGTCTGGGTTGTAGGCACAGGTGTACCAAAACTCATACACCATTTCCTGGTACAGGACACCAGGAGTGGCAGTCATGGCATAGTTCAACGGATGAACTTTCAAGAACTCCACCATTTCTTCATAGCCTTTCCCCACATAGTTCTTGGGGATGGTTAGGTTAGTAAGGTAGTTGGTAGGTTTCAAGGTCAGCATTGTGGTGACTGATGGATGTTTCTAAACATCAGCACCCACAAACACTGGTAGAAAGGGGTTGTTTCTGTGAGTCATTTGGGAAGTAGTGAAAGTAGTAGAAGCACAGGACACTTCGTCGATTTTTAGGGTTCTTAGGAAGTTTATGGAAGTAGTGAGGAGACGAAAATGAAACAGTAGGGGGTATTTATAGGATTTGAATGTGAGTGGGTATGAGAGAGAAACATTTGGGCGGTTGATTTGAAAAGGTCGTTAACAGAAAACGGAACGGTTGTCCATGTCAGACCGTTTGTCAGATCACTTGAGCCCTTTTTAATTACTAACACACGTAAACCCACATTATCCGCAGTAATTAAGTTAAATAAAAACAAAAATTAAGTAACTTAATTGTGAATAAAGGTAACTAAAACTGATGGTATAAGCTGATGGTCAAACCTGTGATGAGCAGGGTCATCACAAGCTGTTCACTCTTCAAGTTGTTCCTTCAACCTGTTCAGATATGTAAGAATAGGTTGTGTTCAATAGCTGATAAGGTTACAAGACAATGTCTTGTATGACAGATTGAAAGAGTGAGCAGGGTAGAGGTTTGATCATCATATCAGGCTTGACATACAAACTGTTATTGAAAATCATGTTATACGCTCAAGCTGCTCAAGTTTTGCAGAAAACGGCTAAGTATAGAACATGCATAGCCTGTTCTGTCTAAGCTGTTCTGTGAAATTTGAGCAGTGTGAGACATATAATGACTTAAAACATCTTCGGACACTTAGTCACTTTTGTTTAACATGCCCAGCTTGCTTACCAGATAGTTAAATATGTTTTCATCAAGAGGTTTGGTGAAAATGTCTGCAAGCTGTTCATCTGTGGAAACGAAATTTACCTCCACATTACCTTTCTGAATGTGATCCCTGATGAAATGATGTCTGACCTCTATATGCTTTGTTCTGGAGTGAAACACTGGATTGTTGGAGATAGCTATGGCACTTGTATTGTCACACAAAATAGGAGTTTTCCTATATATAAGACCATAGTCTTCAAGCTGATGCTGCATCCACAGAATCTGCCCACAGCAGCTTCCAGCAGCAATGTACTCAGCTTAAGCAATAGAAGTAGAAACTGAGTTCTGCTTCTTCCTACACCAACTGATCAACTTTCCACCAAGGAGTTGACATCCACTTGTTGTGCTTTTCCTATCTAACCTGCAGCCTGCAAAGTCAAAATCTGAATAACCTGTTAGTTCCAGGCTTGAGTCTTTGGGATACCAAAGACCCAAACCTGGTGTACCCTTAAGGTATCTGAGTATTCTTTTCACATTAGCTAGATGTGATTCTTTTGGATCAGCTTGGAATCTAGCATATAAACAAGTAGCAAACATAATATCACGTCTACTAGCAGTCAAATACAGCAAGCTCCAATCATGCCTCTGTAAGCTGTTACTGAAACAGCTTTGCCACTGGCATCTGCATCCAATTTTACATTGGTTGCCATTGGGGTTTTAATAGGAGAACTTTGATCAAATTTAAACTTTTTCAATAGATCTAATTAATACTTTCTTTGATTTATAAAAATTCCAGTTGAGGTTTGTTTAACCTGTAATCCTAAAAAGAAAGTAAGTTCTCCAATCATACTCATTTCATACTTAGATTTCAGGAGTAATGAAAAATTCTTGCATAATTGTTCATTAGTAGAACCAAATATTATGTCATCCACATAGATTTGAACAAGCATAATATCAGACTTCACCTTCTTTATGAACAGTGTGGTATCCACTTTACCTCTGGAATACCCATTGCTCATAAGGAAATCAGTAAGAGTGTCATACCAGGCTCTAGGGGCTTGTTTTAGACCATAGAGGGCTTTGTCCAACTTATAGACAAAACCTGGATGATGTTCATTTTCAAAACCTGGAGGCTGCTTGACATAAACTTCCTCTTGCAGCTTTCCATTTAAAAATGCACTCTTCACATCCATTTGAAATACCTTCATGCTCTTATGAGCATCGTAGGTTAAAAACAAAAGAATTGCCTCCAGCCTGGCCACAGGAGCAAATGTTTCATCATAGTCAATTCCTTCCTCCTGTCTATAGCCCTGAGCAACAAGTCTTGCCTTATTCCTAATGACATGACCTTGCTCATCCATCTTGTTCCTGTAAACCCATTTGGTGCCAATTATAGTTTTACCTTTAGGAGCAGGGACCAGCTTCCATACCTTGTTTCTCTCAAACTGATTGAGTTCTTCTTGCATGGCAGTGATCCAATTGGCATCTTTAAGTGCTTCATCCACTTTCTTTGGCTCCATGAGAGACACAAAACTAGAGAACATACAAAAGTTCCCTAAGATGTCCCAACTTGTTTGTACCCCGTTGTTGATGTCACCAATTATTTGATCATTGGGGTGACACCTAATCCACTTAGGATCATTTTTCAATGAGGATTCTCCTGTGTTGTTTGCATCTTCAACAGGTATCATTGAACAGCTTTCAAGATTTTCGGAAACACTGATGTCTTGAACCTGTTCACTTGTTGAGCATGACTCTCCATTGTTGAACACATCAGCAGAGGATCCAGGAAAATCAGCATTGATAGGTTCAGGACATGAGGTTGTAATTAAGGCAGTACACTTATTCACACAGGGTGTATCAACATAATCATCATCATGTCCATCATGGTTAGCAGGTTCCACTCTGGATGTAGTGGAAGCTTTTGAGTCCTCTTCACTGTTTGAATGCATGAGATCATCAAAGTTGAATTCTCCTGAAACTGATTCAGGAACAACTTTGGTGGAAGCATTCCTGGACTCTTCAAAGGTGACATTTATAGATTCATCTATCACCTTTCTTTTGTTGTTGTACACTCTGTAGGCTTTGGAGATAGCAGAGTATCCAACAAACACACCTTCATCAGCTTTTGGTTCAAACTTTGCCAGTTGGTCCCTTTGATTCAGAATGAAGCACGAACATCCAAACACATTGAAGTAGCTAATATTTGGCCTCCTCCCTTTGAGCAGCTCATAGGGAGTCTTGTTGAACCTTTTCACCACTAAGGATCTGTTTTGGGTGAAGCACGCAGTGTTAACAGCTTCAGCCCAGAATGATGAAGGTAAACTAGATGCACACAGCATGGTTCTAGCAGCTTCAATGAGGCTTCTGTTTCTCCTTTCAGCAACTCCATTTTGTTGTGGAGTTCTTACTGCTGAAAAGTTTTGTGAGATCCCTTTTTCTTCAAAAAAGTCCTCAAGAGTACTGTTTCTGAACTCAGTACCATGATCACTTCTAAGTTGCATTACTTGAGCAGAGTTCAGCATTTCCATCTTTTTCACAAATCCAATGATTTCTCTAGCAGCCTCTCCTTTGCTCTTCAAGAAGATTACCCATGTAAACCAGGAGAACTCATCAACCATTACTAGAGTGTATCTTCTTCCTCCTAGACTTGGGACATTGACTGGTCCAAACAAGTCCATGTGGATTAAGAAGAGAGGAGTATCAATAGAAAAATTATGCTCGGATTTAAAAGATGATTTTCTCTGCTTGCCTTTCTCACAAGTTGTGCAGAGTTTATCCTTAACAAAGGTCATAGAAGGAAAACCTTTGCCAACTCTTTCTTACAGAGTTTGTTGATATTCTTGAAGTTCAGGTGTGACAGCCTTTTGTGCCATAACCAGTTCACGTCTGCATTGGTTCTTGTGAGAAAGCACGTTTCAGTTGTGGGATCAGCAGATTTCATATCCACAACATATACACCTTTCTTCCGTTGAGCACACAGCACAACTTTGCCTTGGGGATCCAGTATGTAACCTAGGTGCTCATCAAAATTAACCATGTAGCCAGCATCACACAGTTGACTTATGCTTACAAGATTATGTTTCAGCCCAACCACATAGGCTACTCTTTTGAACATTGCAGCACCAGCTTTAAGAGTTCCATATCCCTCAGTGGAACCCTGTACATTGTCACCAAATGTGACTTTTGGCCCTTTTTCAGGCCTGAGATCATTCAGCAGGTCCTTGCAACCTGTCATGTGCCCTAAGAAGCCACTGTCCAAGTACCAAACCTGGGATGGTCGTTTGTCCTGCAGAATGTCATAGGAAAATATTAGTACCTTTAGGGGAACTCATCACAGTGATGAGTTCTCCTACTTCATCAACATGTGTTGATGGACTAGTAATATCCACATTAATATTTCCTATTTGAATGGTATCAGTTTGGATACCACTCTCATTGACTAAGTTACTTCCAACACTGCTTGTTTTAGCAATGATGGAACTAGCAGAGTCAACAGGCCTCATGTCCTTAGTTCAGGACAGTCTTTGGCCATGTGTGTCTTCTTTCCACATTTATAGCATTTTCTCTTTTTAGTCTTTTTGGAAGAAGAGCTTTCAGAAACACATTCTGGATTATTTCTGTTGATTCTATCAGCAGGTTTAGCAAATTTATTACTATTTTTCGATGAATCAACAGCTTTGGTGGATGGTACAATAGCAACAGCTTTGCCTGTTTCTTCTTTCCTCTTTTTGGGAGGACAGATGTCAAAAACAGGAAGCTTGATTGGTTTTTGACCTTCCACAGGTTTGGGAAACTTATTCCCAGATTTCTCAGGCTGAGCAATGGCTTTGCCTTTGCCCTTACTGAGATGTGATTGATGCTGCCTATCAGCATAGTCACTATTTCTTGTTTTGAAAGACTTATTTTCATTTATAACCAGTTTTCCACTATGATTTGAAAACTTATTTGAAACCACAGCAGATTTGCTTTCAACATGAGACTTACCCTTGTTGAAAGCATGCTGCTTATCTTTTGAAAACTTATTTTAAAAATTGTTTAGCATCAAAAGGATTAACATGTCTCCTACCATCAGCTTTGGACCTAGAGCCTGTTTTGTCAAAAGGCTTAGTGTCCACGGCTGCAGTTTGAGTATGTTTTCCTTTCTTTTGCTTGTGTGAATCAGCATAGCACTTAGCAGACTGAGTTGATGGAGAACACATTCCATCATCAGCTTTTGAGCCTTTTTCACACAAGCTGTCAGTATTTTGAGGCCTGACAAACCTGTTTGTTGAGACCATCTTTCCATTTACTTTCTGGATGAAAGTACTGGGAGGCTCACCAAGAGTGGATAAGTCATCTTTCAGATTATTAATCTCAACAATGGAAGCTGCTTTGTCAAGATCTCCTCCAAGATAGACTTGGATTTGTGCAGGGATCTGCTGACTGATACAATGGCTGACTTTTTGTACAGATTGGCACCAAGAGTCAACTATCTTTTGAAGCTTTGCATGTTTTACATCTGTTTCTCTCTTTTCTTCCAGTAAAATAGAGTTGATGTGTTTTAGTTCATCAAGTTCAGTTTCCAACTTATGGAAACTGTCCAGTTTACTAGTTTTAATTTCAAGATCAGTTTTAAGCTTAGAGATTTCAGATAGTAAAACATTATGCTTCTCCACAGCAGCTTTTAAGTCAACTAACATATATTCAAACATTTTCACTTTTTCATCAGAATTGTAAGCCATAAAATTTTGTACCTTGTACATCATTGTAGGGTTCCAGTTCTCCAAGCTGCTGAAGGCTTCAGCTTCAGCCAAGTCCTGTTTGAAATTGCTAGTTGATGGGACATCAGTATTGGCCATCAGACAATTGTTGTCTTCTTCATCTGAGGATGAATCAGACTCCTGCAAGTCACATGTTTCTGCCATCAGTCCCTTTTGCTTGTTGGAAGCCACTGAGTTTTCCAACTTTTTCAGCTTAGCCATGGCCATAAGGTACTTAACCCTGTAGCCACCGTCCTTGTTAGTCTTGTATGGTTTGGAAGACTGTCCAACAGCTTTTGACACACAGTCAGCAGCTATATGGCCAGTTTTGCCACATTTGAAGCACTCAGCTTTAGATTTATCAAATGTCTTCTTCTTGACAGCATTTGAGTTCCCCTGCAGCAGATTTCTTGCAAACCTCTTCTTATTGAACCTTTTGACAAGCATGGCTATCATCTGCTCATCATCAAGCTCAGCAAGATCTGCACTGTCTTCCTCATCAGACATTTCCTCTCTTTCATCATAAGCCTGTTGATCAGGTTGTGTGAACACATCACATACCTGCCCAACAGGTTGTCTCACGCTGGCCACTAAGGCAGCACCTCTCTTGGACATTTCGAAGGAATTTCTCTTCTGCTGCCTTGACTGCTCATCATTTAGTAAGGATCCATATAAGTTTACAAGATCCATACCTTTGATGGTACCTGAATTTCTCAAGATGGTAGAAAAATAGTTCCATTCTTCAGGCAAGATGTCCAAGAACTTGTTCACCAGGGTCAGGCTGTCCTTTGTGATCCCAACAGCTTTGAGATCATTAACAAGAGCAGTAAACCTGGTGTAGGTTTCTGTGAGTGTCTCCTTTGGTTTTGCAAAGAAGAGTTCATAATGTCTAACAAGATTGTTAATCCTGTTGTCCAGTGTGATTGTGGGTCCATCATAGACGGTACACAAAGTATCCCACATCTCCTTTGTTGTCTTCATCTTCTCAACCTGTTTGAACACATCATCAGGCAGAGAGATAACCAGGTTATTCCTGGCTTTTGCGTCCAGAGCAACCAGTGTTTTGTCTTCATCAGACCATTGAGCTTTAGCTTTCTCAAAGGTTCTGATTTCAGGGGCAGCTCCTTCAACAACAGGAGTTATGGTAGTAACAGAGGTTGGCGCATAGGGACCTTTCATTACTATCTCTGGTAGTTGTACATCCAGATTCTCTAAATAGAGCATCATTCTGCACTTCCAACCAGAGAAGATCTGATGATTGAACTTTGGGGGTTTGGCCATTGCCCCATTGTCATAGTAAGATGAGGAATTTGTAGCACTGTTGTCCATGGAAAATTTGGGAGAATCAGAGATCTAGATATGACACACACTCTATCTTCTTTGATACCAGTTGTAGGTCCCAAAAGGTTTCCCAAGTGTATAGTTCTAAGCTGTAGAGGGGGTGAATACAGCTATTTAAAACTTAACAATCTTTTTCTCAATGTTTGTGTATATTATTAACAAGTGTTAATTACAAACAGGCTTGAATGCGGAAAGGTTCAAGCTGAGACGACAGATACAACAGTTGTTCAGATAATCTAAGACACACTCAGACTAGATATAATGACTATGCTCACTTAGATGCACTCATTGTTTTTACAAGACTTAGATGGACAGCTTACACAAGAACAGCTTAGACACACTCTACTGTTTTATATAAGCAGACTTGCATGCATGGAATAACACACTTCAATGCACGTTCTGATTTCACACTCTTGATATCTCATAATCCTTAGAAGCATCCTTTTATACTCAAAAGGCGAATCTTAGTGAAGCTTCTTCATTGGACAGATGAGATAGTGGAAAGTATTTCCAAAAGGACAAAACACCATTCTGCACGTTCTGATAAAGTATCTTTGTCTTCACATGGCAGAATCTTTGTCTTTTCCTTTTTGTCACTGTTGAATAAGGCTTTAACCAAAAGAGGAATGTCAACTTTGCTTCTTTCTTCTTTTGTTAATGCCATTTTGATATAAGAAAAGGTCTGTCACCATTTTCAAATATCTGTTTGTCTTCATGTAATCAGAACTGCATGGGCAGGCTGTGCAGTTCTGTTTTCCACTTTGTCTTCGACTTGTAAACTGATCTTGTAGCCAAAAACAATACATGAGGACTTGGAAACATATTCCATAAAGTGTTTAACCTGTTCACAAAGAACAGGTTCTGTTCATAAAGAACAGAACACTTGTAAACTGTCCAAGCTGCCCATGAGAACAGAGCAGCGTAGACAGTTTATGTCCAGCCTGTTCAGCAGACAGAACAGTTTGGACAAACTGCCTTTGTTGCAATGAATGCAACATGGTAAACAGCTTTGGGCTGATATTGCAAATCACTTTTCAGGTTTCAATAAGGCATATAACAGGCTTAAATTCTACCTTCAAGTGCATCAACAGGTTTGATTAAAAATCTCCCCCTCAGATGTACAGCAGGTTTGACTGAGACCTTTTTGTGCCTAACAAAGGGTTATATTTTTATTGTTAAATCATTTATTATTAAAGTTCATGCATTTGATAGGGTTAGATTGGGCTCACATTGTTGGTGAGACTTAGGATTAGTTTGTTTATTATTGAAAAAGGGTGTTTAAATAATTATTCATCATTTACGTAAAAAAACCCCACATTTTTAATCCTTTGTCTTTGCGTTATTTTTAGATGTCAACCCAGTTCCATGCAAATGGTAACCGTCCCGGAAATTCCCAAAAACCTAGGATGAGAACCCACGACCCTAGGGATGTTCGTTTTGAGAAATCACTCAATGTGGAGTTCCCGGAAATTCCCCCGAACACTAACAATGGTAAACCCCCTAAGTGTTACATATAGCGTACTTTGAAAACACATGACGTTGATAATTTTTAAATATTAGAGTGTTTTGAGAGATTAGGATGGGCTAGAGCTATACAATGGGAACTTCCATATATCCATACTAGTTTGATCCAACAGTGGTTCGCTACTGCTCGGAAAGCAGAAGAGGAAGAGGACCATGACTGTGAGCTCACGGGGATAGTAGAAAACAAGAAAGTGTCAATATCTAGAAAAATTTATAACACCTTGCTTTTTATTTTATGTGTTTTTGTGCAATTTGCGTTTAATGATGTAATTTCGAATTTTGGATAAATTGGAGCTGAAAGTTCATATGTCTCATTCTTGCAAAATCTATTTACAAGTTTGAGAGCCTCTCTCTCTAGAACTTACCTTCTCTCTAGCTTTTCTCCCAAACCGACCATCCAAATCTCAAGTCTATACGTCATCGGAAAGATCTCGACGAGTACTACACAGATCTACAATTGCATGTGGGATTTGATTCAGATTTGAGGTAAGAATCTCCATTCTCTCTTCTTTATTTTCGGTTTTGAGAAAAAGGTTCAAAATTCCCAATTTTTGATTCGTTTGGAGCTATTCAGCTTGAGTTATAACTCGATTCTGCTAGAATAAGTGTAATAGAAACAAACCTAGACTTGTTCCTTAACATATTTATGATTTTTGGCATGGAAATGCAAGTTTGAAAGCTGAAAAACACGAACAAATTCGTGTAGCCAAGAACAAGTTCGAAATGAACTATGTTCAAGGCTTTTTATTAACTTCGAAGCCTACCTATGTTCGAGCCACTTAAATTCGAGATTTTTATTATGTTCGAACCTCTCCTTAAGTTCGAAGGTCAGGTATGTTCAAACCCCACCATAAGTTCGAAGGCCCCCTAAATTCGAGAGACCTGATTAAATTCGTGGGCAACATTCGTTTTGCCTAACACATATTAACAAGATTTTTAGCTAGAAATTACGGTTTGTAGATTTTGGATATTTAAGCTAGCATTATTAATTTAGTATATATTCTGTAATGTTAAGTTACAGACACTACACAGCACGTCAGATATTAAATTAAAGGGTTTAGCTCAGATATGAGTCAAAGTTAAATGCTAGAAAGTTTAAAGCTTATTTAAAGTATTAAAGCCTTCAGAAATAGTGCAAAGCCAGAGTTAAAGTCTAGATAAGCCCGAGCAAGCATTTCTGAGTATTACAAAGCATAAGACAGTACTGTGAGTAACAGTTATTCTTGTTTACATGTATTTTATGTAATTGAGACATAATTTGCTTCTATATGCCTTCTTTGGACTTCAATAGACTTTTGTGAGTGAAGGCGAACACTGTGGTACAGGCGGTGCCCAGCTTAGCCAGATCTTACATCTGATCTATTAATGTGCATAATTTATTGCTATTTGTTTATTATTCTGCATATTATACAGCAAGCTTCGTTTGAGCGTTTCTTTGTGCATCTCATAAGCATTTTACATTACAGCAAGCAATTCTGATGCACACCACTATCCCCAAGCATTATGCGGGTAGCTAGCCCCGCATCACAGATTCATCATCTGTCAGCGGTAACCCCTAGTGGTGGCATCTCCTTTCAGCGTGCAATGTCTCAATTGTGCAAGCATTAATTCTGGGTATTAAGCATTTACTAGCAAGCAAGCATTACAGCCTTTCATAGGCATTTTTCGTTTAGCCACATATCCTACATGCATCATGAATATCTGTTAACTCACTAAGCAATTAGCTTACAGTTGCTACTCATAATTTTTACAGGCAAAGGTAAAGACCAAGCTGGATCATCTGCTTAGGTCTATTTTCTGATCAACGCAGAGGATTTTTAGCTCACTTTTTAGCTTGTGGTATAGCTTTATGATGCCTTGGATCTGACTAGCTGCTTTTATTATTATTGTGATGTAATAGCACTTAGTTATGTAACCTTGTAGCACGTGTAGTGCATGGCTTATTCTAATGCTTTATTTAGATTATGCAAGCTTTAGATATAATGTGATATATTATGGCTGTTGTTATTTATTCATGGGATTAAGCAAGCGTGATTAAAGCAAGGATGTGACAGGATGGTATCAGAGCATTAGTTTGAGGGATTCAAGTGTTAGCAATAACACTTGGACTCAAACTTTTAAGCAAAGATATTAGCTTCGAATATCTAGGCTTTAACTTGACCTGAGATAGGCTTTGACCTTACTTTAGGAATTGGGAAATGGGGTAGAATAGGAATTATATCTATTCTTATACAAGTACTATTTATATTATCTCAGAACATGTCTGGATCTGGTGAAGGAGCTGGAGGTGGACTCACTCCTAAACAGATCATGCAAATAATGCAAACCATGCTTAATGAGAACAATGAGCGTCAAACTAAGTTTTTGCAAGATCAGTTTCGTGCTCGTGATGAAGCCGAAACTAGGCGTAGAGAGGAACGTAGGAAGAAGCAGCACGATGATACTGGACGCCAAAACAACGGCACTGACGAGGAGGAAGCCCCTGTAGTCCCTCTTAATGGCTGCAACTTCCGTTACTTCAAAGCTTGCAGAGCTCAACCTTTCAAAGGAGCTGCAAACTCTATCGAAGCGCTCGAGTGGATTACTAGCATCGAGCGGATATTTCTTATTAGCGACTGCGCTGAGGAATCGAAGGTCAGCTTTGCTACTACACTGTTCGAGGGTGGCGCTGTTATGTGGTGGAGATCTCAAGAGAACATGCATGGAGTCAACTGAATTAAGTCCCTATCTTGGGATGATTATAAAGTTATTTTCTTTCGTCAGTATTGCCCGGCTGATGAAAGGAAACGTCTGGAAGAGAGGCTGATGTCTCTTACTCGGGGAACCAAATCGGTGACTGAGTATGAGATTGAATTTACTCGACTTAGCCTACTGTCAGACTACCAAGTTGATACAGAGGAGCAAAGATCGACCGTTTTCTGATGGGTCTGCATCCCGAGTATCAAATGTTTTTGAAGCACCAAAGATACACCAACTATGCTGATGTCGTTGAAGCTGCTCGAATTCTCGAGCAGGATTTTATTCGTGCTGGAGGAGTTCCCGCTTCATCTTTCAACCCGACTTATCTGTCACCGCCCAAGAAGTCACGCACTGGTAATTATTCTTGATCTTCATCCAGATATTCTCAATCACAGTCTCAATCCCGATAGTTCAGCTCACCTCCAGCGCAGCAAGCTCGTTCTTACACGGTACATTCTGAACCGAGGCAGTGTCGCCGCTGCCATAAGTCGCACATTGGGCGTTGTAACCCCAATGATGTGAGATGCTACGTGTGCAACGACATAGGGCATAGTAGTGAAGAATGTCCTAACAACGTTACAGTTTGCAACAACTGTTTACGCCCTGGACATACTGAGCGGGTATGCACGCATCCGTTCAGCTTAATTTATTCGAGTCCAGAGCATCATCCACGACTGCAACAGCAACAACACCGACCTCAGCAACAACAACAACAACATCAACAACAAAGACAAAACCAACCGGCCCGACATAGCACATCACGTGGAGGTTCTAGCCGCCGTAACGAACCAGCACGAAGTCAGAACCGCGCATTTCAAATAACGGCTGAGCAAGCGAAGGAAATACCAGATGTGGTATCTGGTATGTTTCTTGTTAACTCCGTACCTACTAGAGTTATATTCGATTCAGGAGCCAACCGCTCTTTCATATCAAGTTCATTTGCATCTAAGCTTGGGATATCACCTAGTATTTTACCTGTTATATTTGATATCGAAATGGCCAGTAACGTATGCGTGTCTACTGATAAAATTTACCACGACTGCATTATTCTGCTTGATAACTGTACTTTCCAACTTGACCTTATTCCGATGGATTTTCACGAATTCGACGTCATTGTGGGTATGGATAGGCTTGATCATCATGACACCAACATTGTCTGCAAGAAGAAGTTAATAAAGCTCACTACTCCTGATGGCCGCAGTATCTGCAACTATGGAGACAGAAATAAAGGTGAATTATGTTTAATTTCTGTAGTGAAAGCTAGGAAGCATATAGCTAAAGGTTGCGTGTCATACTTAGCATATGCAATAGATGCTAAGTCTGAAAAGAAAGCTTTAGCCGAGGTACCGATAGCCTCTGAGTTTCCTGATGTCTTTCCCAAGGACATCTCTGGACGCCCACCAGACCGTCAGGTGGAGTTCACAATTGACTTGGTGCCAGGCGCGACACTTATTGCTCGAGCCCCATATCGACTTGCACCTGCTGAGATGCAAGAAATGATGAAGCAATTGCAAGAGCTGCTTGACAAAGGGCTCATACGACCAAGTTCATCTCCCTGGGGAGCTCCTTTTTTATTCGTTAAGAATAAAGATGGGACTCTCCGGATGTGCATTGATTATAGGGAGTTGAACAAGGTAACAATAAAGAACAAATATCCGTTGTCCAGAATAGACGATCTTTTCGACCAAGTTCAGGGAGCCAGTTATTTCTCAAAGATCGATCTTAGATCTGGGTATCATCAGCTCAAAGTTCGTGAAGAAGATGTCTCCAAAACAGCTTTCCGTACCAGATACGGGCATTACGAATTTCTTGTTATGCCCTTTGGCCTTACAAACGCTCATGCGGCATTTATGGATCTCATGAACCGTGTTTGTAGACCAATGCTTGATAAGTCTGTTATTGTCTTTATAGACCATATTCTCATCTATTCTAAAACCAAAGCTGAGCATGCAGTGCATCTTAGAGAACTGCTAAAGTTGCTGCGCAAAGAGCGTCTTTATGCCAAGTTCTCTAAATGCGAATTTTGGTTGTGACAGGTGCTTACAATCTCGATTTATTCATTATAAGCTTATCTTTTCTTAAATTTCATGCTCAGCATTAACTTGATAGTCTTGTATCTTATCAGATACAATTCCTTGGACATGTGATATCTGGTGAAGGAATCTCTGTAGATCCTTCTAAGATAGAAGCCATTCAAAACTGGGAAGCTCCCAGATCAGCTACTGAAATCCGAAGTTTCTTGGGATTGGTGGGTTACTACCATTGATTCATTAAAGACTTCTCAAAATTAGACATGCCTCTTACCTCCCTTACACGCAAGAATGTTCCCTTTATTTGGGAAGAAGCTCAAGAATCTGCGTTCCAAATTTTAAAGCATAAACTCACCGAAGCACCTATTCTGGCTCTACCCGAAGGCAATGAAGACTTTGTGGTCTTCAGTGATGCCTCATATTAAGGACTCGGGTGTGTTCTGATGCAAAGGGGTAGGGTCATAGCATATGCTTCTCGCCAACTCAAGGATCATGAAAAGAGTCAGCCGACTCATGACCTTGAACTTGCTGCTGTGACTTTCGCATTGAAAACATGGCGTCATTACCTCTACGGCACCAAATGTCAGCTATATACGGATCACAAGAGTCTTAAATACATTTTCAGCAAGAAGGAGCTCAACATGCGCCAGCGACGCTCCATGGAACTCATCAAAGACTATGATTGCGAATTTTTGTATCACCCTGGCAAGGCAAATGTGGTGGCCGATGCATTGAATCGAAAATCTTATTCCGCTAAATGTCTCTATACTCTGACTCATACTTTATTTTCATCTACTCTGATCGATGAAATTCTTATTGCCCAAGCTGAAGCCTTGAAAGAAGAAAATTTCAACTCTGACGACATGAAAGGGCAACTTCAATTCTTAATCGATAGCCCTCGTGGCTTAAAGCTCTTCAAGAATCGCATTTGGGTTCTGAAGTTTGGTAATATTCGACAGAAAATTCTTTCAGAAGCTCATTGTTCTAACTTCTCAGTACATCCTGGCAGCACCAAGATGTACAACGATCTAAAAACTGAGTATTGGTGGCCTGGTATGAAAAGAGACGTGGGTCAGCATGTCGAGATTGTGTTACTTGTCGGTTACTCAAAGCGGAGCATCAGCAGCCTTACGGCAGTCTTCAGCCTCTACCAATCCCCGAGTGGAAGTTCGATCATATAACGATGGATTTTGTGACAAAGCTGCCGACTACGCGAAAACAACACGATGCAATTTGGGTCATTGTAGATCGTCTAACCAAAGTCGTTCACTTCATTCCAATTCGCGAGAACTATTCACTCGAGAAACTAGGTAAGATCTACATAGATGAAATTGTTTCTCGACACGGAGTGCCATTGTCAATCGTTTAAGATCACGACAACCGATTCACTTCGAGGTTCTGGAGTGCATTACAAGATGGATTAGGCACCAAGATCAGAATGAGCATGGCGTATCATCCGCAGCCTGATGGCCAAAGCGAGCGCACGATCCTTACACTCGAAGACATGTTGCGGGCTTGTTTTCTTGAATTTAGCAGCAATTGGGACGATTACTTGCCATTAGCAGAGTTTTCTTACAACAACAGTTATCACTCATCAATCAAAGTCGCACCTTTTGAAGCCTTATATGGACGCAAGTGCCGAACGCCTACTTGTTGGCATGAAGCCGGTGGAACACCGATTGCAGGACCTGCACTACTTCAGCAGGCGAATGACAAGATCAGAATCATCCGACAGCGATTAGAAACCGCTCAATCGTGACAGAAATCATATCATGATAGACGCCATAAGCCTTTAGAGTTTCAGAAGGGTGATTATGTTATATTGAAAGTCTCGCCGATGAAAGGTGTGTTTAGATTCGGCAAGCGTGGCAAGTTAGCACCACGATTCGTTGGTCCCTTCAAGATCACCGAGCGTGTTGGAACTCAATCTTACCTTTTGGATTTGCTGAACGAACTATCAAATATTCATACTGTGTTTCACGTCTCACAACTGAGGAAGTGTAAGGAAGATGAAAGCGAAAAGTGGGCCGATCATCTGAGCTACAAGATCAACGAGAAGCTGCAATGCGATGAGCCTAAGGTTATTCTAGAGACAAAGATGAAGAAGCTAAGGAATCGAGAAGTAGTAATGGTGTTGGTACAATGGAGAACTTCTCATGGAACTTCCTAGACCTGGGAATCTGAACAAGACATGAGGGTTCGTTACCCGCATCTCTTTGAGCCCGAGGTACTTCGAGGACGAAGTGCAAGCATGGTGGGCTCATACTATAACACCTTGCTTTTTATTTTATGTGTTTTTGTGCATTTTGCGTTTAATGATGTAATTTCGAATTTTGGATAAATAGGAGCTGAAAGTTCATATGTCTCATTCTTGCAAAATCTATTTACAAGTTTGAGAGCCTCTCTCTCTAGAACTTACCTTTTCTCTAGCTTTTCTCCCAAACCGAACGTCCAAATCTCGAGTTCTATACGTCATCGGAAAGATCTCGACGAGTACTACACAGATCTACAATTGCATGTGGGATTTGATTCAGATTTGAGGTAAGAATTGCCATTCTCTCTTCTTTATTTTCGGTTTTGAGAAAAAGGTTCAAAATTCCCAATTTTTGATTCGTTTGGAGCTATTCTGCTTGAGTTTTAACTCGATTCTTCTAGAATAAGTGTAATAGAAACGAACCTAGACTTGTTTCTTAACATATTTATGATTTTTGGCTTGGAAATGCATGTTTGAAAGCTGAAAAACACGAACAAATTTGTGTAGCCAAGAACAAGTTCGAAATGAACTATGTTCGAGGCTTTTTATTAACTTTGAAGCCTGCCTATGTTCGAGCCACTTAAATTCAAGATTTTTCTTATGTTCGAACCTCTCCTTAAGTTCGAAGGTCAGGTATGTTCGAATCCCACCATAAGTTCGAAGGCCCCCTAAATTCGAGAGACCTGAATAAATTCGTGGGCAACATTCGTTTTGCCTAACACATATTAACAAGACTTTTAGCTATAGATTACGGTTTGTAGATTTTGGATATTTATGCTAGCATTATTAATTTAGTATATATTCTATAATGTTAAATTACAGACACTACACAGCACGTCAGATATTAAATTAAAGGGTTTAGCTCAGATATGAGTCAAAGTTAAATGCCAGAAAGTTTAAAGCTTATTTAAAGTATTAAAGCCTTCAGAAATTGTGCAAAGCCAGAGTTAAAGTCTAGATAAGCCCGAGCAAGCATTTCAAAGTATTACAAAGCATAAGACAGTACTGTGAGTAACAGTTATTCTTGTTTACATGTATTTTATGTAATTGAGACATAATTTGCTTCTATATGCCTTCTTTGGACTTCAATACACTTTTTTGAGTGAAGGCGAACACTGTGGTACAGGCGGTGTCCAGCTTAGCCGGATCTTACATCTGATCTATTAATGTGCATAATTTATTGCTATTTGTTTATTATTCTGCATATTATATAGCAAGCTTCGTTTGAGCGTTTCTTTATGGATCTCATAAGCATTTTACATTACAGCAAGCAATTCTGATGCACACCACTATCCCCAAGCATTATGCGGGTAGCTAACCCCGCATCACAGATTGATCATCTGTCAGCGGTAACCCCTAGTGGTGGCATCTCCTTTCAGCATGCAATGTCTCAATTGTGCAAGCATTCATTCTGGGTATTAAGCATTTACAAGCAAGCAAGCATTACAGCCTTTTATAGGCATTTTTCATTTAGCCACATATCTTACATGCATCATGAATATCTGTTAACTCACGAAGCAATTAGCTTACAGTTGCTGCTCATAATTTTTACAGGCAAAGGTAAAGAGCAAGATGGACCATCTGCTTAGGTCTATTTTCTGATCAACCCATCACTTTTCAGCTTGTGGTATAGCTTTATGATGCCTTGGGATCTGGGTAGCTGCTTTTATTATTATTGTGATGTAATAGCACTTAGTTATGTAACCTTGTAGCACGTGTAGTGCATGGCTTATTCTAATGCTTTATTTAGATTTATGCAAGCTTTAGATATAATGTGATATATTATGGCTGTTGTTATTTATTCCTGGGATTAAGCAAGCGTGATTAAAGCAAGGATGTGACAAAATTCTTTGTGAGGAATTCGGTATAGACGCAGATATTCCAAGGCCTAGGGAATTTTGGTCATCTTTAAACCTTCAAGGGGGTGTAGAGCGAGACAAACTGGTGGATGGTCTAAGAAATGGGATGGGATGTTAGCCACGGTATTTGGATGTCAATAGAGGAGGCGAGAGAGTATGTCCATTATAATAGGGTGGACTTATGTCCGCTAGCTAAGGTGCTGTGGAAGTTTGTTATCCTCAACTTGCTTCCCAGAAGTCAAGACACCACTGTTGTTAGATCCCAAGAGATACTGTTAGTGCATGCTTTAATGACTGGATACCCGACCATATCCTTGGGGTACATAATAATGGAAAATCTATGGGAGTGTAGTTTCCCAGGTAAAGGTATGAATTATCCACACTGCCGTATGCTAACTGAGCTATTTATTATTAAGAAAGCAGTGTCGGAACAATTCTCAATTAAATACCTTAACCCAAACTAGCAGTGTTAGGGCTAGTTTTCAAGAAGAACCATTTAGGCTATCAAATTCGTTGTCCTAAAACCTCTAAAGTAACCCAAATCCCATTCATTATACCCGACAACCCTGAAGGACAAAACAACAAAGAGGATGAAAGATCATGGGAAAAAGTAACAATCGAAGACTTGATGAGATCTCAAATCAACATTCTGAAGGACGTCATGGGTAGCATACTAAATGCAAACAAAGAATTGGTGAGGAATATTGAAAAGTTGCAAGAGGAGCAAAACAAACATGCGAAGTTGTTTCAAAGTCACTCAGACTGGCTCACCAATCTTCAGATCACTATCGGAGAGTTGGAAGAGATTGTCGCACCTCCGGTCGAATCTTGATTTTTATTTGAATATTAATTCTAGTTATGTTGTTAAACATTAAGTATGGTTTGATTTATTTTTGATGTGGTGATTTGTTTTGTTTGGTTTGGTTATTTACGTTTATTTGGATTGTAATAGTACTTCATTTTTATTTTATTTTTAAAGTGTGATGTTTATTTTAAGTTGAATTAGAAAAGTTGAATTTTGTTTGTTTATTATTTGTTTATTTAATTTTCATTGTTATGGATAAGGAATATGTACCGATCTATCTTTCTATGATCTTAACCGATGAATTAATTTTAATGTGACGAGGACGTCACAAAAGTCTAAGTTGGGGAGGGTGATAAAATTAATTAATTAATTTAGCCCTCACAAAAATTTTTAGACTACATCCTATATCAAAAATTAGAAAGATTTACAGCCCCGCGTACCAAAACATTAAAAAAAATGAAATTTTAGCTGTGTTGGGCGCAGGGGGAGCAGGCCTGCGCTGGCCCTGCGCCCCATTCGATATGAAATGCAGATTTGAGCCCCATTTCATCATTTTCACAACCCTAGAACATTAGTCTACGCTTGGGTGTGCGGCTCCTTCGAAAAAACCCCTACTTTTGTGCCCAAATTTTGCAAATTTAAGCTCCAAAACACCCACATTTTCATAAATATCAAAGATTTAGGCTAGAAATCACCTCTTTGTGGGTAGTTTATCCATTGTGAAGATTTTTGGGTAGAGAAAGTGATGAAGAAAAAAGCTAGAGTGTACCAAGTTAAGCTTCCAATCACCAAGGTTAGTGTTTTTATTGAGTAATTGCAACTTATTTCATACTTTTTGAGCAAAAATGAAAGCTTGAGCTTCATGGTCATCCATGGAGTTTTCATGGTGATTTTTACTTTTTAGAGTCAAAGTATGTGAAATTGCATGAATTTGATGATAACCTTGATGTATGTTTTATGAGATATGTGTTTATTTGTTAAGTTAGTTAATTTGTCATGGTTAATTTCTAGAAATTAATTTGAATTTAAAAGTTGGTTGCCTAAATGTGCATATATTGTTAAAATCATAAAACTTGGGTGATTAGCTTAAAGATTAATTTTATGTGCTAAATGGTTTTCATTAAAACATGATAAATGTTTAGTGCATTAAAAAAGGGCAAGTTATAGACTATATATATAGGATGCAAAGTGAGCGTAAAAGAGTGTGTATATATATATATATATATATATATATATATATAGTTGCATCTTTTAAGTAAGCGTAATTGTGCAAATTGCATTTATATGTTACATTACTTAATTTATCTCATACATATTGTCATTGGTTGGCCCAAATTGTAGATGTCGAAGAGAATGAGGCAACGAACTCAAAATGTTAATGTCCCGATAGATTGGTCTCTAAACCTCCTATTATCCCAACACCCCGAACACATTAGAACACACTTGTTTCTGTATAAGAAATATTCAAATAAAGTGTTAGCTGAAAAGAGGGTTAAGAGGAGTGATTTTGAGGACTGGATTCCATACCTTTTTGACTATTTAGGGTGGGAAAGTGTGCTTGAGTTGGGCGGCCACGATATTTATCAGGCCTTGTAGTCGAGTGGATGTCTACCTTACGGAGGGAGACAGGTCGTTCAGCGAACGACTTTAGGTTGATAGGTACCATCCATGGTAGGGACGTGGTGATGGATGCACAAATCCTTCGCCAGTTATTTAATTTAGATACTGGGTAGGCTACGAAGAGTCTAACCAGCAGGGGTATGAGCATAGGAATCAGGCCCAATTGGCCTTTACTGACATGACTTGGTCAGGGGAGTGGGCAGAGCAGGTAAATAGAGTTTTTATTCCATCCATTTTGGAGTCTGAGTCCTCAACTTCCTATAGCCGAAAGGCCTTGTCTCTGAGGTGTAAGGTGCATCACAAGATTATTGTGAACAACATCTTGCCTCGCGATAGTAACCTGACCAAAGTCAGGCATAGGGATATCACGGTCCTTCACGCCCTTCTTAAGGGTAGGCCCAGACTGTCCTTTGCATGGACAATTATGAATGATCCATGGGCTATGTACGATACGAGAGAGAGGACGATCATCCCCCATGCTTGGTTGATCTCCAAGTTCCTTGAGAGGACGGACTCACTTTCGCCCGATTCCCTACTATCTTCCATTTCGGCCACGTTCATTACTGCCGCCATGTTCCCTACCTTGATTTTTAGGGAAGTTGACGAAGGGTTCGAGATATTCGACAAAGAGACAAATGAGTCGTATATCGAGGACTATACTGTGGATGAGAGGAGAGAGAGAGGAGAAGGCCACTAAAGAAGTGGGAGTTTGGCATGCTGAGCCGAACCTAGGTGCGTCTACCTCGTGCAGTCGAGGTAATGACAGTTTTGATTTTGACCGCATGATGAGGCGATAGAGGATATAGCAGTGGGTCAGGGTGAGTTCCGAGAGGATGTGACCCAGAGATTGGATGAGATGAATAGGCGTATGACCCATATTTATGATAGGGTCGATCACTTAGCGGGCCAGGTAGATCAGTTACAGGATGGGCAGAGAGCCCTGGCATACCAAAATGCCTACTACCAGCCATGACTGGGCATATTGGGAGGGAGTCCGATATCACGAGGACTCCGTTGCCGGTATGCCATATCAGTCTTATGAGGATTACACGATGCCCGACTATCAGGCCTATAACCCTATCGTAGATACTTATCAGCGCTATCCGGCGCATGGCAGGAAAAACCTCCCAGACCCGATGCCTCCTCACTTGGTTCCGCCGACTGCACAGTTCACCACCGGCCAGAACCCGTATACCGACTTCTTCAACAGCGTCTTCGGTCATCCTCCGCCGCCTCCTCCATTTGATTGATCGGGTACTATCCTTCCTTATTCTTTACTTTTCTGTCTTTTATTTTATTTTAGTTTGTTATGCATTTAATTTCTTTATCGTAATTTTCATTTATTTTTAGTTCTTAGCTGAGTCCTTTTTAGAGTTTATAATGTTTTATATAGTCTGACATTTCTTCCCCATTTGAGTCTTGTTTGCCGATCAGGCCGTGGAACATGATGATACTTAGAAAATACATGTGCGAGTGAATTGGCTAGTGTTGACATGATATTTTATAATTAAGAAAAGAGTCATAATAATAATTAAAACTTTTGCCATGTAAAATGAATTCAAGTACGTTAAAATGTATTTAGGCTTAAATATAAGTATTGTGTCAAAAGATTTTGGAAACCCATGCAATAAGGGGGAGAACTTAGTCATGTTTTAGCCTCAAAAGTAAGTTAACTGTAGTCTAGATGGTTCGGGAAACTAAATCCGTAGGGGTACCACTCATGCCTAATCCCCTAAAACCATTTGGTTTGGGAGCGGTTGACTGAAATCTCGTTACATGCACCATCTAGCTAATCTAGTGAAAAGAATATAGATAGAAGCATGGTGTTAAAAAGAAAATTTGTCGTAAACATGCAAAGAGGAAAAGATGGTCGGAAGACCCACATGTTTTAAGTATCATAACCTTGAGCTGAAAGGGTATTTTCAAAAGTGTGATACAATATATAAATTCTAAGAGAAGTATATTTTAACTGAAAACGTCTTCAATTTTCATGTTAAGAATTTTAATGCATTAGTGTGAAGGCTAGCTTAACATCAAATTCCTAGAGTCACTGCTAATACATGCTCGTTACATAGTTAGTTCTGATTCCAAAAGCTTGTTCGAGACGACCAAGAGTTAATTTGGGAAGATTTGATAAGTCTATAATTTATATGGTTTCAGAGTCATATTATGATCATTTTAAGCACCGATACTTCGTAAAATCCATATTATTACTCCAAGTTTGTATTTCAGGGCCAAGATGTTAAAAAGAAGCAATCCGAGAGAATTCCGAGCAAACCGAGCTGAAGGGGGCGCAGGCCTGCGCCACCCTGCGCTCCACAAAGAGTTCCGACGTGTGTGAAAGTGTGCCGAAGACCTGCTGGAGTGGATCTACGATACGAGAACGAAGACAGTGATTCTCAAGCTACCCAATGGCTCAAATCTATGACTGTGACGAGCAAATGATGAGTGGCTAATCCCATTAGCCGTTTGCGGAGGATCTACGACTAAGTTTACTCTACTTTAATTTCTCGTGCTTTGATGTATTTTTATTAAATGAGATCTATTATGTGTATGCAAATGATAAGCATTCGGCTATGATTATGATTGTATGTTTTGATTGGTAAAAGCACGATAGTTTATCGTGGTACTATTATTTGTGCCGAGTCCATTAGCTTAGGGATTAAGACAAGTATTAATATTGCATACGCTATGCCGAGAGTTATTGGTTAAGACATGTTTGATTAATTTAGTCGCGCAATTGATTATGTCTATGTGATCGTTGCATGAAATTATAATGAGTAATACTTATGTCGTGGTGATCCCGTGAATGGTTATGCGTCTCTTGATTGTTTATCTACTACGTTAGGCACTTCGTCACTAATTTTCGTTAAAAGCGATAGCAATTCATTACTCTAAACAAAACATTCAAATCCACAAATTACCAATTTAAGTGCTTTTAATAAACTTATAAGGCTAATAACCTAATCCTAATTACAACCACACTCCCTGTGGATTCGACCCTTACTTCTCTAGCTAAATAGTGGATTTAAGGATTATTTTTGCGGGTCACAACGACGGCCCGTCAAGAAGTTGATCTCGTTCTTTGTCAAATGAGTTGGCATCGATTTTGAAATTTTGTTCTCGAACTGAAAACTGTCGTCTTGCCTCGTTAAACTCATTTGCTTTTCTTAAAAAATTGTTTCTGTCTGAATCA
The DNA here is from genome assembly GCA_020465985.1 of Centrapalus pauciflorus. NCBI lineage: Eukaryota > Viridiplantae > Streptophyta > Magnoliopsida > Asterales > Asteraceae > Centrapalus > Centrapalus pauciflorus. The sequence goes on along the minus strand of JAANYP010001942.1, from coordinate 44,050 downwards.
AACAAATCTTTGGTTTCTTTTAACGTTAACTCAAGGTCATGGAATTTATCATTATTTAGTGAAGTGTCAGCCATAGACGAATTAAGTCGAGCAATTTCGGCTTCTAGATCTGATATTTTCTTTGTAAAATCTATACGTTCTTGATCATAATCTCGTGTTGTATTTCCAGTATCTGTTTTAGATCAAAAGCCTGGTGTTTTAGAATAGAATATGGTACGTATTCTCGAGGTTTTGGAAAGTTCGGATCAAGCGGAATCTCATTTGGTTCAACAAATTCATCTTCTCCAAATGTTTTATTTAATTTTCCTTGAAGAGAATCGTAATTTAACCAGTCATAAACAAATTTAATTTGTTTTATATCAGGTCTTGCTCGTTTTCCTTCTTCTTGGGTTAGCACTTCTGCCAGGTTTTTGTGATAAGGCATTTTAAAACCGCAACCAGAGTCTCAATATCATATAAAGGATCATGTTGTTTGTTGACCATTTCTTCCATGACTCTAGGACCTATAAATCCTAAGCCATCTTTAGACTTCAACTTTCTAGGTTTATACATATTTATAGCTTGATCAGTTTGACCATGTTTGTAAAACCTATCTTCCATATCTTTGAGTTTTTCGTTTAATTTTGTTCTCTCAGCCAGGACACATTCATAGTTGTAATCACTGTGGGATTTATCAGACTTAAGCACTTGATGATCGTATTCTAATTTGCACAGTTTAGCGAATACATCTTTGGTCACAGTACTAGTCTTAGATAGTTCTTCTTGTAATGCAAAGATGTTTGTTTTCAAATCAAATGTTCCATTTCGAGCATCCCGAAGGGCAGTTTGACAAACTCTTAGCTTTTTGGCCTCTTTACGTAAAACAGTTAGTTCAACAAGAAATTCTTCGGGAAGAAAACTTACCTCTTTATCTGTTGAGGGAGATGCATTGCTTGAACCTACGTCTTGAGTCATCAGTGAGACTTCAGGTGCAGAAATTGTACCTTCTACTGGTTGGGTGTTGGCAATGAAGCACGTAGGATTTGCAACATCCTCTTCATTATCAGTGTCTTCTAACCAGTGTTCCTCTTCATCGAACAGAGCTCGACCAGCATTCCTTTGCTTAGCGAGATTGTATTTCGTCTTATAGTAGTTCTCATTCTTCTGCTTTGGAAGACGACATTCTCGTGCAAAGTGTCCCGGTTTACCACAGTTGAAACATCCTTTCTCTTTGTCATCAGCCTTGCGTTCTTCCTCCTTTGGCTTCTCAGCTTCTTCCCTCTTGTCGTCATACTTTTTACTCTTGCCTTCTCGTCGAAGCTTGTTAGACGATTTGGGAAACTTCTTGTGAAATGCATGTGTGAGTGATGCAATTTTCTTTTGTAGTTCAGTAGCCTCAGGATCATTGTCAGCATCGTCATTGTCGGACTCAGAGGACTTAGACAGAATTTTGAGGAGTTTAGCAGCTTTAGAGGACTTTAGTTTCTTATCTATGAGAAGGGCAAGGGTATCCAATGTGGTGGGTTCATCTGGCTTCTTAGGTTCAAGCTTACTTGAGACTTCAGATTGATAGACTATGAGACTATCAAATAGATTATGGATGCTGATGTCATTTATCTCACGAATCAACGAGACGAATTGTTTCCATTCTGGTTTCAGAGAATTAACAAACTTCCTATTCATCTCTACTTGAGATTTGTTGACTTTATTCTTTTGGAGTTCATTCATCAGCGTGCAGTACCGATGATATGTAGTCTCCAGGGATTCGCCATATTTTGCTGAAAACATATCGTACTTCTTTAGAGCATTTGCTTCACGATCCTTGACATTCCGATCATTTCCTTGCATTTGCCTCTCAATTTCCTCCCACATCTCTTGGGCGGTCTTAAAACTGTCTATGCTGATATAGATTTCATCCGGAACAGCCTGGATGATGAATGAACGTGCTATCCTATCAGCTTTTATTTGGTTGATTTGAGCAGGTGTGTGAACTATCTTAGGAAATTCCTCGTCTCTGGAATCAGCTCGAGTTGGTTTAGGCGGATTGATTTGTGTTGGACCATTGTAGATGGAGTCTAGATTGTCATCTAGCTAACTCTTGACCTTCTATGAAATCGAGGAAACGAGATTTCCACAGAGTGTAGCGTCCCCGATACAGAGTTGGAGGCCTGACGTCAGATCCCATAGCGAGAGTGTCGCGGTTCATGTTGAAAGCTTATTTGGACCGAGATTGGTAAGTGATTATAGCTTAATTGCAAAAACACAACTGAGTTAGATTCAAGAATATGCTACGGCTGAGTGTAAGGCTGCGTAAACTTGCGGATGAAGTTCTAACTCTCGGATGAAGGTATATCCGAGAGTTATAACTCGCGGATGAATCTTGGGAGATGGACTTAGAATATTTTGAAGTGGTGTTGTGTGTGCCTTGTGATCCGCAAGTAGGAACTTGCGGATGTAGCTATGTCCGCGAGTTGTGAGTTGCGGATGGATTAACTTAACAGAAATTGTGGATGTTTGTGTGTGCCTTGTGATCTTGCTAGGAACTTGCGAATGAAGTGATGAGTACTTAGGCAATTTAACACTAACAAGAATCAAGCAGTATTATCCGAGAGTTATAATTCTCGGATGAAGCATGAAGTATAAAAGACTTACAAAAATTTAAGCAGATAACACAATTTGCAGTTATATCCGAGAGTTGTAACTCCCGGATGATGAACAGTTCTTAAAATCAGCGAATTTAAACAAAAATTAGGCAAAGATCTGAATGATTTTTGGAATCAAATATGCTTTCTTTCACGAATTTATGATTGAACAGTAAGATGTTCACCCAAAGGAATATAGTATCAAATGAGATTTACCACAAACAGTTCAGAAGTTTCAATTTCAAAGATCAAACAGAGGTGTTCTTCGTAGAACACGAAGAACTTTCAAGAACTTTAACAATTTTCAAAAAAATTGCATAATTTTTTAAGCAAAAATTTCGAAAATCAGAAAGTATAAACACTTTAAAACCAATCTTTAGGCTCTGATACCAATTGTAATTCTCATATTAGAAGCATTCACTCAACATTCAATAAGATTATCAATAATATGATGAACATGAAGGACAATATGATCAATACATGAATAATATCAAGAACAATAAGAACATTCAAGATTAGATAACCATAATTGCACTTTAGTAACGTACGTACATTCAGCCAAAAGATTACAAAAGAAAACCTAGAAACAATCTATTTATAAGCAACTAAATGGATCCAAAACTATTCATACCCACGGGTTGACCTTTTGGTCTTTTAACTCATTTACAATAAACTTTGAAACCTTACAAAATGAACACAAAACTAAGTTTCATTTATCACATTTTGAACCCTGAAACTATCACAACTTCTAGATCTAACAAAAAGCTAACAGTATTTTGGACAAACATGATAACATATGTATGTATAGCAACGATGGTTGGTACTCATGTTTAGTCCCTTAAAAGTGCAAAGCTATCTCAAAGTGGAAGCTAACTTTATCGAATAATAGTAGTTATGAAAATCACTAAGGGATAAGTGACTCATTAATACATGTAGCATTAGAAATGAACTATATCCCTTAGACACTCACATATTGCATTTCTATGATTCTTGAACATCCATTCCAAGGTGCATATATTAGGTAAACTTGACTTAACACTTAATACGGATTGTCTCATTTGTGATTACTTTATTGGTTAAATAGTTGAGTCCATTTTGAATGATTTTTCTATGGTCATTTTATATGTCTTAGCTAATGATGTGGTTTGGCCTTGTCATATGTGACAAGACAGCTAATTTTGTGGTATGGTCACAACCTTGGATAGTGACTCAAGCTTATGAGATATTTTATGATCTTAATGTTGAGTAGGTAAAAGTGCTTGCTTTTGAAAATGACAGGATGAGGAGTCACTGATCTATGCACGTATGTTAGACTCTTTTATGCACTTACTGTAGTGTTAGTGCACCCTGTGTGACGATAGCAGTCTAAGTATAGATAGTCTTTTATAATAGTTCAGGCTTTGTAATTACAAGTAAATATATATGTTTGATCTTGGTTATATATGTTTGATCTTGTTTGTGATTGATGTTTACTTAAGTTCAAAGATAAGTTCAAACATATGTTCAAGAACAAGTTCAAAGACAAGGTCAAGAATAAGTTCAAAGGCTAGGGTTTGAACTTAGTAGGAGCTAAGTTCGAACATGTAGTGGACAAGTTCATGGGCTTGGGCCTATACGAACTTGTCTGAGCTAAGTTCCAATTTAATTTACCTATAATTAAGAGTTAATCAGTTAGAATTATGGACTTTTGCAGAGATTAGCACCTAGAGCTCGTATAGTGCACATACGAACTTGTGAAGATTTCAGAGAATCGTTTCGGAGAAATACACGTGTCGGGTCGTTCGTCATAACGTCTATCATTGTGTTCGTCTCCGAGATTCGTGTATGTGATCGATCCGTTAAACCCCTAACGAGCATTCTGCACTCGTTGGAAGGTGTCGCGTCAAGATCAGATCCGTAGGTAGGTGACCTTCCAAGTGGTATCAGAGCCATAAAGAGTGTTCATCGTGTTCTTCGGGTTCATATAAACATTCTTGGTTTCTTGACGTTCTTACCGGAAAAATGACATTTTCTTAGTTTTTATGAGTTCTACAAGCAAGATAACGGAGAAAAATTCACATTAGTTCAATTTTTCAGTAGAAATCAGTGTTTTTGATCTTAAAAACATTGGTTTAATCTGAAATCTTGAAAAAATCGAATTTTTGGCCGTTTCTCGAACTTGCGCGCTCGAACTTAAGGGGGTATTAGGATTCATTCGAACTTGTCAGAATACGCTCCTCACGAATTTAATTTAGGGCTTCATTCGAATTATCTGAGGTTCGAACTTGTCAAAATCGAATTTGTCAGATTCGAAGTTGTCAGAAACGAACTTGCCAGATTTGAACTTGTCAGAAATTTAGGGTTTCTTCGAACTGGCCAGAGATTCGAATTTGTCAGAATTTCTAGGGGTTTTCTCGAACTTACACTCATTCGAACTTGTTGAGTTTGAACTGAAGTCAATTCAAATTTAATTTTCAAACGAATTTAAATTTAAATTATTTGAACTTGCATAAGTTCGAAGTGTTTATTTTAAATTAATTTTAAATTAAATTGTTTAAGTTTGAAAGAATGTCGAGTTTGCAAAAATTCATAGAAATGGACCACGAGGTCAGCAAAGCAAATTCTCCGCCAAAGCTAATGAAACTGGAGGATTATTCTTGGTGGAAGGATAGGTTTGCTGATTTTGCTCGATTTAACGACATGCTTATGTGGATTTGCATCGATGAGGGATATATTCCTCCTACGCAATTGTTAGAGGGCCGACAAAGGGGTCTTAACTTATCAAAACATGAAATATGATGACAAAAAACTTTATGAGGCCGAGAACCGAGCTTTCTCAATTATTAGGATGGTGTTACCTCAAGAAATTCTACACACTTTAAGAAATCATAGGACTTCTAAAGAGCTATGGGATGCTCTAGAGAAGAGGTGTGAGTGAAATCAAGGGTTCGCAAGGGTAGAACTGAGATGCTGAAACAGCAGTTTGCTATTTTCAAGGCATTGAAGAATGAGACGTTAGATGAGACAAGCACTAGATTTTATCATCTGTTAACTGAGCTTGACAATCACAATGTTGATTATCAAGAGACTGAGAAGATAGACAAACTTCTAGATGCTTTACCCGCGAAGTGGGAGATGTACACAGCGTTAATAAAGCATGATCAAGAAAAGTTTGAAACTCTCACTCTTGAATGAGTAATTGGAACGCTGAGTGCATATAACTTCAACTTGCGGAAGAAAGAACGGGAGTTTGAACATGTTCAAGATCCAGAAATGTATTTGGAAAGTCAAAACAGTCAATTGCTGGTGAACTGAAGTCAGGGGCCACAGCATTCTTCTCTGGAGAAGAATCCATTCCAGTGGAGACAGAGGAATCTAGCAGCAGGGCATTCTTAGGGTTTTCCAAACTAGAAGAAGAACCAACTCATTCAGCGTCTACGTCTCAAGGATAATGAGCGCAAAATCGGCTGAAGATCATCTGAACCTTTTAGCTTCGTTTGTCGCAGCGTACGGCAATTGCGTTCAAGGGAAGATAAACGATCCTGCGTTATGGGAAGAAGACTACGATCAGGTAGATCCTGATGACTTGGAAGAAATGGACCTACAGTGGCAACTGGCCATGGTGACTCAAAGGGTCAAGAGATTCATGAAGAGGACTGGAAGAAATTTTAACGTAGGCAACAGCAAGGTTGGTTTTGACAAATCAAAGGTTAAGTGTTACAATTGCTAAGGATTGGGACACTTTGCAAGAGTGTGTCAAAGACCAAAAGTAGAGAACTATCTGAATCAGAACCAAGGGAGATATCAATCTGGTGGTTCTGGGAATCAAGCAGCCATCACTGGTCTATTAACTAATGTGTCATCTAACAGACAGCTTGATGGAACTTATGATTGGAGTACTCATCTGGAGTCGAATGCTAGAGCCTTTATGGCTGAAGTAACTGAGACTGGGGATGACAGAGCTGAAGAAGTTGCAGAGGACACCAAGCAGAAAGATACAAGTCCTTTGTTGGTGGAAAAGTCAGAGGAGCAGACCATTCTGGAGTTTGCTGCTAAAATGCCTAACGTGGAATCGGATCACAAAAAGGTAACTCTAAACTTTTCTACATTCCATGACTTATGTGTTTTAAGTGCTACTTTAAATGATAGGTTAAACTTAGTACTAGAAACACATAATAACTTAACTGCTCAGATCCAATCGTTAAAATCAGATAACGCTAGTCTTATAGATATTAAGGAAGATCTAAGGAATAAGCTGAAAGCAGATGCTCAGGACATCATAGTTCTAAAAGACAAGTTAAGTGAACAATGTGTCAGGATAGAACTCATGTATGAGCATGTTGAAGCTTTGACCAAAGAACTCACTCTTAAGGATGTAGAGCTAGCCGAGTCTAGAGTTAAAGTTGCTGAGGCAAACAGTAAGCTTGAAAAGTTTAGGAACTCGTCTCTAAACATAGGAAAGATCTTAGATGCTCAACGGCAGACTAAGAAGCCAGTAGGCCTAGGTTATCAAGAGAGTCCTCCACCATTCAACAACAACTACGTGCCTCAACCTCAGGATAAAACCGATGAAACGGTCAAATCAGAGGTAGCAATTGGAACTGAATCTGATAAGGATTAGTCAACTAAGGTGTCTAATAGTACCTCTAAGATTAAGAAAGTCAAGTTTGTGCAGTCTACTAGTGACACTAGGGGAAGCTAAACCTGAAATTAATAATCAGCAAGAGGAAGTAATCACTGTAGTTGAAACGAAAGAGAATGACACTAGGACACCTAAGTCAAAGGGTACGTATAAAAAGCTGATTGATAAGATGTCATGCTTTAGATGTCATGAGAAAGGACATGTTGCGTCTAGCTGTCCTTATAAGAAAGTGGAGTCTACACCCTCTAAACCAGAGTCTAGACCTACTGTAGGAAAGCAAGAAAAACAAAGACCAGTACCTAGTATTGCCAGCACTAGTAGTTCTCAACATATAGAGAAGAACGTGAGTGCAACACCTAGGATAAGTGTTAAACAAATACCGGTGTCGATCAGACAGCAAGAAGTGATTAGGACTAATTCTCCGAATAGAGTTCCTAGTTAGTCTAGGTCAGGATCACAACAAGGATATAGGAGTACAACACCTAGAAGGACTTACACCCCAGTTAGGTCTCATACTCCTCAAAGACAACAGACACTAGGTAGAGCCCAGGGATATCAGAATGAAATGCATTATAATAGAAACTATTCTAGGGCTCAACCACAAATGACAGCCCAAAGGCCAAGGGTGAATCTTAATCACTCAGCACCACAACAGGTTCTCAATAAAAAACCCGAGTCACCTAAAAGGATAGATGGGTATTTGAAGGAGTTCACGTATGTGGATGAGAATGGTATTACCAAGTCAGTTATGGCTTGGGTTCCCCGTGATAACTAACTTGTTTTCTTTCATGTGCAGGAGCTAACTACAGGTCTAAACAACAAATGGTTCGTCGACAGTGGTTGCTCTCGACACATGTCTGGGAAAGGAGTCTACTCACAGACTTCAAGGGAGGGAACAAGGGTTTTGTATCATTCGCTGGGAACAAGGGAGGTCATATCACTGGAACAGGAGTGGTCACTAATGGGACAATTACACTTGATCAAGTTTACCATTTTGATAAACTTGATCACAATCTCATTAGTGTGTCTCAGATCTGTGATAAGAAGAATTCAGTTACTTTTACTGAAACTGAAGCATTAGTGCTGAAGTCGGGATTCAAAGTACCTGAAGAATGGATCATGATGAGAGCTCCAAGGAAGAATGATCTGTACATGATGGATATGAATGTATCAGACTCTTCGATAGGAACAATTTGTCTACTATCCAAAGCTTCAGAATCCGAATCTATTCTATGGCACAGACGCATGGCACACTTGCACCTAAGGAAAATGAATTACATTACTAAACATGGTCTGGTGTAAGGTGTTCCACTGAAGAGTTTTCAGTTGGATGACAAGTGTGTCCCATGCAAGAAAGGAAAACAACACAAGAAGTCACACAAGTCAAAGACTCAGAACTCGATAGCTTCCACCTTCGATTTGCTGCATATGGATCTCTTCGGTCCAATCAACAAACGGAGTATATGTGGTAGTTGCTATTGTTTAGTTATCACTGATGATTACTCACGTTTCCCTTGGGTTTTCTTTTTAGGTACAACGGACGAAACAGCTGGAAAGCTGATTGGGTTCTTAGACCAAGTCGAGAACTCATACGGGACAAGGGTAAAACGTATCAGGAGTGATAATGGAACTGAATTTAAAAACACAGTAATTGGTGTATATTGTCTAATCAAAGGCATAGTGCATCAATTTAGTGCACCTTATGAGCCACAACAAAATGGGGTGGCAGAACGTAAGAACAGGATTCTGATTGAGGCAGCAAGGACCATGCTCTCGGATTCAAAGCTTCTTACCATGTTTTGGGGGGAGGCAGTGAATATCGCGTGTCATGTTTTAAACCGTGTCCTTACTGTCAAATCACTGAACAAAACCTGTTATGAAGTTCTGAATAAAAGACCACCAAATTTAACTGACTTTGAACCGTTTGGGGTACCGTGTACTTTACTAAAAACAAAACATCAACCTAAGTTTGGTGAAAAGGCTGACGAAGGATACTTCCTAGGTTATGTTCCTAACTCACCAAACAAAAGGGTTTTTAATAAAACAAATGGTACGGTTGAGATTATGTTTAACATAGATGTAACAAGTTATTCACATGAACCCCAAACTGGTCCTGAATGGTTATTTGATTATGAATCTTTGTTCGAATCATTTAACATACCGTTTAGTGGAAATGCAGGTACAGTGGAAAATGACTTCTCATCATTAAATCTTGATGACGAGTACCAAGGTTTTCCAAAATCAAGCATTCCATCAACATCTAATCCTACAACGACAGAAGATGGATCTCCGACAGAGAATGAACCTGAATTACCTGCAAATGAGAATCAGACGAATAATTCTAACTCAGAGGACAGTGATCATGAGGAAGAAAATATATTGTCTGAAGTCATACCCCCGTTAGGTAAAATAGGATCAAACTTAGGAGATAATCTTCAGGTCGATGAGATTGAGACATCGAGGATAAACAAGGATCATCCAATTGGGAGTATCATAGGGAATCCAAAAACCGGTGTGAGAACTAGGAGTAGTGTGAATAATAACACGGTGCTGTTATCGATGATCAACGACTCCGAGGCGTTTCACACGTGTTTATACGTGTGTTTTATCTCACAAGTAGGGCCAAAGAATGTGCAAATGGCACTGAAAGATAATTCTTGGGTTGAAGCCATGCAAGAGGAACTGTCACAGTTCAGAAAGCTTGAAGTATGGGAGTTAGTGTCGTTACCTCGAGGAGAAGTTGCTATAGGGACCAAATGGGTCTTTAAGTGCAAAAGGGATGATCGGGGTATAGTTACTCGCAACAAGGCAAGACTCGTAGTAAAAGGGTTCAACCAGGAAGAGGGAATTGATTATAACAAAGTGTTTGTGCCAGTGGCAAGGCTCGAGGCAATTCGTTTGTTTCTGGCTTTCGCGTCCTTCAAAGGGTTTAAAGTATATGAACTCGACGTCAAGAGTGCATTTTTGTACGAAAAGGTGAAGGAATTGGTGTACGTCGAACAACCGTCAGGGTTTACTGATCCAAAGTATCCCGACAAAGTATATCGACTTGATAAGGCTCTGTATGGATTGCATCAGACACCAAGGGCTTGGTATGAGACACTGTCAACTCATCTTTTGGACAATGGGTTTGAGAGAGGGAGAATTGATAGTACATTGTTCGTGAAAAGAAAAGGAGAAGACTTTATCTTAGTACAAGTGTACGTAGACGACATCATTTTTGGGTCGTCAAATGAACAGATGTGCAAAGACTTTGAAAAGGTTATGAAGTCGAAGTTTGAGATGAATTCTGTGGGAGAGTTGAATTTCTTTCTTGGTTTGCAAGTTGAACAAAGGAAAGAAGGAATGTTTATCCATCAGACGAAATATGTCTACGACATTTTGGAGCGCTTCGGGATGGAAGGAACAAAGTTGACTGCACACTTTAGTACTCCGATTCAAGTGAATCACAATCTCGGACCGGGTACAGAAAGTGATACTGATGTGGATCCGACTTTATATCGGGCCATGATCGGGTCACTTATGTATTTAACTGCTTTCAGACCTGACATTATGTTTGTTGTGTGCATTTGTGCTAGGTTTCAAGCAAATCCAAAGGAGATGCATATGAAAGCCGTGAAGCGAATTCTGAGATATCTGAAGTCGAAACCAAAGCTGGGACTTTGGTATCATGCTGATGGAGATCTGGAATTGGAGGCATACACGGACTCTGACTATGGTGGATGTAGCTTGAACCGGAAATCAACAACTGGAGGTTGTCAGTTCCTTGGAGGGAGGCTCGTATCCTGGCAATGCAAGAAACAAACTTCGGTAGCCGTATCAACATGCGAGGCCGAGTATGTAGCTGCTGGTAGTTGCTGTTCACAGGTTTTGTGGATCCAACAACAATTGCGGGATTACGGTTTGACTTATACTCATACTCCATTTAGGATAGATAATCAATCAACAATTGCTATAACCCATAATCCAGTTAAACACAGTAAAACAAAGCACATAGACATAAGACATCATTTCATACGTGATTGTGCTGAAAATAATTTGATAAAACTGGTAAAAGTTGCAACGGAAGACAATAATGCAGATTTATTCACTAAAGCATTTGATAAGTCACACTTTGAGTTGTTAGTTCAACTAAATGGCATGCGTAATCCAGAGTAACTTGACCTTAGTAATTTTTCATTCCTTTTATAGTAAGTTAGTAGTTTAGTTTATCAGCTTATTTTTCCTTAAAAGTGAAAAACAAAAGAAAAAAGAGAGAAAACCATAAAAAATTTCAAAAAAAGAGAATATCGAAAAATGAATTAAGTCTTAGAATTATAGGTTCAAAGTGACGAGACTTAACACCGTCTAAACAAACTCTAAGTATCGAGCTTTCACACATAATGCACCATAAATTCTAAGTGATAAACACACTCTTGTCTGATATGTTGGTAAGCATAATACATGAAGGGAATTCTAACAGCTAATAAAATAATCAAGAAAATGTCATATGTGTAACTAACTTAGATGTATGACCAAAAGGTCTTAATTTCTATGTTAGAGACATACAGACAATGATTGTAAATGAGGTATGCAAATTTATCTGGGGGATGTATAGAAACATCAAAATACATCTTAAACAAAGAAAGAAAAAGTTTTGAAAAGAAAAGGAAGTCAAAACAAGTCGCTTTGTTGTACGTGAGTACAGACCTGTCACCGCTGTTTTGACTTAAGCTAGCAAGATAAGTCGCTTTGTTGTACGTGAGTACAGACCTGTCACTGCTGTCTTGCTAACAGAAGAGAAACTCTAAGACAAACTAAGACACTCTGTTGTATGTAAATACAGAACTGTGTCCGACGTTTGCCTTTTAAAGAAAATTTGCAATACCAAAAAGTTATAATCACTGTGTGTCTGCTTTGATCATAGAAGTATATCTAAGTATGTGACACTTAAGGTAGTTTCTTGATAAATAAAAAGGCCAAAGGAATTTCCAAAGTGTTGAATGTTTAAAGGGAAAAACATACCGACAATCGACTTGGAATGTATATCGCGACAAACAATCAAAGGAATAAAAATTCCTAAAGTGTGAAAGTGAAATACTGAAAGTGCGTTTGACACCGCTATCTGATTGAACCTTCTTAGACAATCTCGCAAAAATATTCTTTCAGTATAAATTTTATCTTTAAAGTATTCTTGAGTTTATTTAATTTTATTTTATTTTCAATTTAGCTTATTTAAATTTTATTTTATTTTCTATTAAGTTTTATTAAATAGGAAAAAGATCAAAGTTACTAGGATGCATTTTTAGTTGGAGATACAAAATTGCGTGAAAATTTGTTGCTTAGTGTGAATGTTCTTGCAAAGATGGAAAAATTCCGTTATGTGAAAAAGTTGAAAAGGTTGGATTTTATTCAAGAATTTTCAAAATTTTCAATTAAGTTCGAATACCAGACAACTTCGATGTTACATTTGAACTTTCTGAAAGTTCGAACTTGACCTAATTTCGAAGGTGGTTGGATATAAATAGGTCAGCAGTGTTTCATTCAATGCACTTACCTTCGAACTTCTTACCTCGAACTTGTCCAGCGATCTTGAACTTATTCATTCGAACTTGTCGAAATTCGAATTCTCACTATTTCTCGAAGTTTGTCTTCTGGTCCTCGAACATACTCACTCACTTAGGTGTATTGAACAATCCAATACTAAGTAAGTGTTAGTTTAGGACATTTTTGTGGCTAAAATCGACCATTTTTGAGTTTTGTGTCATTTAAAACTAGGTGACTTAAATCACAAGTTTTATAAGCAAAAACTTAAAATTAATGTCAAATAATCTTGATTAGAACCCATTATGACTAGATTCTACTGTTAATTAAGTCAAAAATGGTTAAAATCATGGATTTGAAGTTAAATGTGACCGACTTCGAACATGTTCTTCATATTCGAACTTGTCAGACATTCGAACTTGTTAAAAATATCTATAAGTTCGAAGTCAATCATGTTTGAATGAGTGTCTCGAACTTAATTAAGTTCAAATGTTGTACAGCCTCGAATTTATGTAAGTTCGAATGTGTTAAACTTCGAACTTAATCAAGTTCCAAGTTATACAAGTTCGAATAACATAAATTTATTTTTAAATTAATTTCTAACTCTTTTTATGAATTTATGTGCAGATATGGGAGACCGCGCATTTTCAAATAAACATAATATGGTGATGGCCGTTGATCTCCAGCTTCCGGAGCCTCAGCCGTACCGACAAATGATCGAGTTTTTGACACAATCAAGGGTGTCATATGCGCTAACGCATGATCTGCCTATCATTCTCACATACGTTAGGCAATTTTGGCAACATCTGCAAATTGACTGTACCGTGACCCCTACAGTTCTCCGTACAAGAGTAGGTGGTCATCCGATCGCATCCTGAGCTTCTACGCCAAATCTTGCAATTAGGGACAGAAGATCAAGAAGTTGGCCCTATCGACTTCCCAATGCCCATAAGGCGAGCTGCCTTCCTCCGAATGGGCTATGCTCAGGACATAACCAAGGCTTCATATGTGAAAAGCGGCCTCATTGGACAGTGGAGATATCTGGTCCATGTAATCATGGTGTGTTTTGCACATAAGAAGGCAGGGTTCGACACAATGGTGTCAAAGCTGCAGTCTGCAATGATCTCACTCATCTACAACAAGCAGTTCAGCTTCTCAGAAATGTTCTTCGGGGAGTTTGTTCAACAAATTTCTGCTCCCGCCAGAGAAAGGTTTCTCATGTACCCGCGCTTCATAATGATGATCATTCGCCACTTCTTGCCTGACCTGCCGACGCTGCCAGAGCAAACTGGCATAGCCATCATAGATAAGAGGATATTTGCCGACTGCCAGTCCCACAATGCGCGAAGGGCTGAGCAAGTAAGGCCCCAGGTGGCTCCTCTCTTTGGTGCCGTTATAGATCCAGATTTTGTTGCTCCCGAAGGGGATGACTGGATAGGTGATGCACCGCAACAACAACATCAGCCGTAGCAACCTCAACCACAACAAGCACCGGTTCGCCGAACTCCGGTTGCTAGAACTACTCCACGTTCCCGATCTACTACAGAGGCAGGTGGGCCATCAACTTCGGCACCACAGCCTGACCAAAGGGAACAGACACTGCAAGAAATTTGGGATCAAGGAGTCGTAGCTCAAGAGAACATAGCAGAACAACTTGTTCACGAGATTTTGGAACCCCAACAGGCATGGATGACATATTCAGAGAGATTGACGAATATTTGCCTGCAGCAGCTGAAACTGCAGGCACATCTAGTCGTGAAGCAGCTGAAGGTCAGGTGGAGGCCGCTTTTGATTCTGAATCAGAATCTAGCTCAGAAGAAGAAGCTGAAGATGATAATCCACTAGTCTCTTTTGAAAGATATGGATCAAGAGTTGTTGTCAGCAGACGAAAGATGACACGCCCTGCTCTCCGAGACGAAGAGGAAGGAGATGCTGATTTTATTTTACAAGAAGAAGCAACAATTGCCACACAACAAAGGGCAAAAAGACAACGCATTAGTCAGGGAGCTCCGTCTACTTCCACTATTATTCCATCTGCCGCAACCGCCGCTCCATCCATATCCGCTACGATTCCATCCACTTCCACTCCATTCACTAAAAACCAGCGATTCACGGAGCTGAAAAGCAAAGTAGATTTCCAGACAGTCCAAATTTTCCAGCTATCTCAAGCTGTCAACGAATTGCAGTAGCATAGCTCAATATTGGAGCAAGAAAATGCTCAATTACAAACAAAAGTGGCTGCTCAACAGGAGGCGATGTCAGCTCAACAGACTCAAATTCTGACTCTGCAGACCCTGGTTGAGCAAATTATGAAAGATTTATAAGCTCAGGGGGAGAGCAGTTGCAGAGAAGATGAGCTAAGGAGAGTCCAAAGAAGAGATGATGATGAAGGAGGTGACCCCAGCACGCAAAAAGACAGTGAGCTAGCAGATCTTCCACGTGAGACTGCTCAGCAAGCTGAGATTCAGGGGGAGCCTGAATCATCTAGGATAGGAGGAGGAGGAGGTCAGGATAAAGGCAAGGCTCCCGAAGCGTCAGAGTTACTCGATCAATAAATAATTGGAGCCTTGGCCGATATTGATGATGATGACGAGATGAATTTTGATTTTGAAGATGAGTTGGAAGAACTAGAGGAAGGAGAGTTTATCCCAGAAAATGTTCCCGATTGGAGCCTAAACGATGAAGTATTTGCAGATGAAGAAGACGAAGCTGACGAACTCCAGGGTCAAACAATTATTGAGCAATACGTAAACACAGACTAGAATTCGATAGATTTAGACGTTCTGAAGTCAACAATAAATGATGAATCGGATGATGATACTACTCAAGAAACAGATAAAGAGCTAACGAATGAAGAGAAGAGACAGATTTGGTTCAGAAAAGAAGAGAAGCAGTCTGAGCTGTGAAAGAGAGAATGAGATTGCCAAGCCCAGGAAACTGTCTGGAGGCATTCTCAATTGGTTTTTCGACAGAGAATTACAACTTTTTTTTACTTAAAAGAAGAGACGGGCTCTAGTATTTGAGGAGAAAACTCAAAGTCTTCAACACATTGCCTAAAGTTGAAGTAAAAGAACTGGCATGGAAGAATCTGATCAACCTAGGAGACGACCAGTATGCAGAAGTGATTGCTAGAATCATAAGAAAAGAAGGTCGGTCTGGAATGTTTGAGATAATAAAGCCAAGTGAAGGAAAGAGAGTGATGGATGAGTCAAGGATAGATCCATTGACCGGAAAGCCTTGGATGAAGATGTTTTACAAGCCGGTTCGATGTCTAAAGAAGGTTCCATTGAAGCCAGTGCGACAGGATGTTCTCGCGAATATGAAGTGGTGGTTCGTTGACAATGAAACCGCAGAGGCAGTTATGGAAGATCATGACGAAAAGAGTTATTTTGAAAGTATATGACCCTCTGCACCTCGTAAACCTGTCTCAGGGCGACTTGCTGAAACTTCATGAGCAACCAATCTATTTTCACGAAGGTTGGAGATCAGAAGGAAAGAAGTACCAGAAGGTTGTAAAGGTTTGTGTAGAACAGGGTTTGTATGCTGGTAGTATTTAAAATAAGCCTAGTTCTATAGATTAATTGAATATCTAGTTAGAAGCTATCGTCAAGGGGGAGTCTGTTAGTGCACCCTGTGTGACGATAGCAGTCTAAGTATATATAGTCTTTTGTAATAATTCAGGCATTGTAATTACAAGTTAATATATATATGTTTGATCTTGGTTGTGATTGATGTTTACTTAATTTCAAAGAAAAGTTCAAACATAAGTTCAAGAACAAGTTCAAAGACAAGTTCAAGAATAAGTTTAAAGGCTAAGGTTTGAACTTAGTAGGAGCTAAGTTCGAACATGTAGTGGACAAGTTCGTGGGCTTGGGCCTATACGAACTTGTCTGAGCTAAGTTCGAATTTAACTCCTATAATTAAGAGTTAATCAGTTAGAATTATGGGCTTTTGCAGAGATTAGCACCTAGAGCTCGTATAGTGCACGTACGAACTTGTGAAGATTTCAGAGAGTCGTTTCGAAAAAATACACGTGTCGGGTTGTTTTTCGTAACGTCTATCATTGTGTTCGTCTTCGGGTTTCGTGTGTGTGATTGATCCGTTAAACCCCTAACGAGGATTCCGCACTCGTTAGAAGGTGTCGCGTCAACATCAGATCCGTAGGTAGGTGACCTTACATGTAGGAGAAACTGACATATTTTAATATCTCGAGGTAATGAGTATTAATTATATATTGTCGATCATGTTATGTAATGAGTTTCGTTGGTGGAAGTGACCATCACGGTCCGCGCTCGGGATCTTCAACCGCACTCGGCTCGCACCGCCACAGGACCCATAGCGGCCGCACTCAAGGGGGTCGCGACGGCGCTCCTGGGCGAGCAGGTTTGCTTTGTTTGTCTTCCATGGCTGAACCAGGGAGAAATCTTCTCCCCAAACTCGATTCCAGTATAGACAGACATACAAAATCAATACATAATAACTCCCTACAGGTCCAGTGTTCATTTCCACAAACCCACCACATATGACACAAATTAAGGTAGCAAAATCCATACATTTTCACTTTGCTAAACTCAAAGCACAAAGACGGCGATGATGATGAGTTTCAGCAACCAAAATCAATTCTTGCTCCTGCTATCTCCAGCCGAGACACACACACAACACACACACTCACGCTTTCTGTTTTAGGCAAGGAAAAGAATGAGCTAAGTTCAAACAATACCCTTTATATACACTTTCTAATAATAGCAACACGGTACCCACATATCCGAACCCGATATCGCATTTTCACAATTAATATCATTTCGACCCATTTAATCCTGTGATCTCAAATATGTAATTAATCCAATAAAATATCAGCTCGGTGACACGTAATTCGCAGTCCCGACACGTATCGATCCACTAATCGGGAGATAATTGGACCAACATAATAATAATAATAAATTAATAATACACTAAAATAATCAACGTGCCAACTTAGAAAATGGAATGTTACATTATTAATCTTAACTTATTATATTAGTTAACAAGTTTATTGACTCACATATTATATGGATTTTTTTTATAAAAATTATTAACATAAACTAAAATTAAAACATAAATATTAATTATAATAAATTAAGAATATTATTATTTTTCATAAATACTAATTTATAAGTTTATAAGTAAATATAATAACAACTACTTTTATATTTATAATTTTGTACATTTTAATTGATATAAATTTATATCTTAATTTATTTTGTACATTTTAATTTTGTACATAACGTTTATATATTTTACTACAAGAATTAAAAATAATATGAAATATGTTTTAACTAATTATCTTTTACTTGTGAAACATTTAAAATTTTTGAATAGTATGTATTTCTTTTTAAGATATTCTAATAAGATATTAAATATAATTTTGGCATTCAATGTCAATATTGGTGGGTTTTCGATAGAGTTCGTAATGATACGTCGTTCTTTCCATTTAACAATTTTAAAATCTGATTGGTAATCATTTTTCCTTAACAATAAATTTAAAAATCTGATTGGTTCGTTGTTTTTTTCATTAAGAAAAAATAAAAATCTGATTGGTTTGTCGTTTTTACCGTTTAGAAATATTGAAAATCTGACTGGTGATTGTTTTTTCCGTTTAATTGAAGTGATTAGTTGTTTGTTCCATTTAAAAATATTAAATATCCGATTGACTCTCATTCTTTAGTTTATGAAAATTTCCAAAATTTCCATCTCACTTTTCAATGAAAATGAAAACCTGTTTACTTAACAACAATTTCATAAATTTTCATTTCATTTTTTAAAATACCACTTTTCATATTCTTTCTCTTACTTTTCTATTACATACTCTATATTTTTTTATAATACTCTATTTCTCTCTCTTACTTTTCTATCATCTATCCTATTTTTCTTATTTTATAATCACTCATCTTATTTTTTTAAAAAACTAAAACTTAATCATCTAAACAAGTTTTCATCTTTTATAGAAACTTTTTTTTTTTCTAAAAACTATAACTTGAAAACTGAAATTGAAAAATAACTAGTTTTCGTTAACTAAACGCAACCTTACCATTTGAATTTTCAATTCTTACAAATGTAAAAAACAACAAGCCAATCTGATTTTAAATTTCTCGAACAGAAATAACAGCGAACTAATTTGGATCTTAAATTTTTTTATTAGAAAAAACAACAAACAATTAAACTTTCAAACGAAAAGCCGACGTACCATTATAAATTTTAATTTATGATGTTTGATTTTACTGCATTTTTAATAATTAATAAATATCTCATTATAGCAATTAAATATTTTATTATATATTAGTATCTATATAACAAAATTAAAAATTTTAAAACCGAAATTAATAGTAAAATTTAGATTATTTAAACACATTAAATAAAAGGTTAAAACGTATAAAAGTTAGTAAATATATAAAGAAAATAGATAACGTTTTTTTTTAAAGTATAAAGACCGTTACTGAAATGATTTACAGACCACATTGGGAATCAAATTAGTAGCAATGAAAAGGGTAAAATCATTATTTTAAAAAAGTTAACACTCAACTAACTGAAGGTGGACTATTTTTGAAAGAATACAGTGGTTTAAGGTGACTGTTTATGCTACTTTAAAAGTTGAGAGATTGTTACCGTAATTTTTGACGAACAACAAGAAGTATTTTTGTAATTTACTCAAAAACTATCATTTTAATAGAATCTTCAATCTCGACATGATTTTAGAGACGGAAAATAACTGTGATAGAACCTCAATCGCCACAACATCATCATATGTATCAATTAAACATGACAATTGGAGACACAAACACACGAATTCGTGAGAGACATGAATACACGACGCGAATACATCTTAAAAAGTGAAATAAAACTTATTGTCATTCGTGTATTCGTGTCGTATCTGACACGTGAAAATGACTTCAAAATATACAGAAAATCTGTACATATATTGATATGTAGAAGTTGAGGGACTAAATAGGTAAAATAATGCAATAGGTTCCCTCCAATCGGAATTCACGAACAACATACATACTTCGGATGTTAGTATCTTCTTCTCCTTACCCCCCCTCCTTCTCCTCCTCGCATACCAACAAAAGTATCCCCACCAGTCGCTAATTCACTCAAATCCCCTCCAATTTCTTCCAAATCCGCCCTACGGATTCTTCAATTTCAGTCTCAACTTCACAAAACCCTCCTAACCCTAATTTTCATTTTCCCAATTACATGAACAACATCTGACTCAAGTACCATAAATCATGGACGTTGCTTATCTACAACAAACCAAATGTTTTTTCAATTTCAATCCGGTTTACTCTTCGACACATAATCCCCCAGTTTCGGTTCTTTCTAGGGTATCAATTTTGCATTCCAGAGAGATTACGACTATAATGCTCGTCGTTCGTTACGGTGGGGAACTCGGAACTTGTGTTTGGCTTCTAGCTCCGATACACTTGTCTCCGGGAAGTCTTCTTCTCGTACGGTTGCTAGCAAGAACAATAAGGAGCTTGACGACGAGGAATATTTGAAATCTTGGATACATAAGAATGGTTTACCTCCGTGTAAGGTAGTTCTGAAAGACGGGGTTGCGTATGATTCGATACATCCTCCCATTCATTATGTCGCCGCCAGCGAGGATTTGCAGGTTGATGCAATTGATTTGGATTTTCTTTAATTGAATAAATTTGAGTCTATAAAAATATATCATTTGATGATATATTTTTATTGCTGTGTGTACTGTAGGCAGGTGATATTGCATTTTCTGTTCCGAATTCGATGGTTGTAACATTTGAGAGAGTTTTGGGGAACGAGACTGTCGGTAAGATGCTGTTATCTGTTACCAAGACTAATTTTAGTTGATGCATCCATTTGAGCAGATATGACAAGTATGATTTCACGGATCATACTGTAGATGCCTCATTATAAAGTTCTGGCATCTATCAAACATATTATGTATATCTTCTGTCTTCATTTGCTCAACCATCCTTTTGTTATAAGACCGGGGAACGGTAGGACAAATAAAATAGAGAAAAAATTGATCGAGTATGTTCTAGGAGTTTTATATTTTTGAGTATTTTTGTTACTAAGCTTCAAGTAGAGCTAGTCTAAGAAAATGCAAATGAGCATAGAATGCTAAATTTGGATGTACCAAGTTCTTAACCAATTGGGTATGAGAAATAATAGCATCCTTTTATCCGATAGATCATTATTGTGACTAGAACTTTCTTTCTAATCTTTACTGCAGCGGAACTGTTAACCACAAATAAATTGTCAGAGTTAGCTTGCCTGGCATTGTATCTAATGTATGAGAAAAAACAAGGAAAAGAGTCATTCTGGTACCCATATATAAGAGAGCTTGATCGTCAACGTGGTAGGGGACAGCTAGCTGTGGAATCACCACTCTTGTGGTCTGAAGCTGAGCTGAATTATCTGATGGGCAGTCCAGTTAGGGTATATGTTCCTGTCCTAAATTTAATTTCATGGTTTATAAGCAAACAACCATGTCTAAAAGAAACCCTCCACAGAAGGGGACAAAATGTTTATGACTTCCACTGGTCCAATATATATCCCTTTGTTAATATACCAGGCTGAAGTCCTTGAAAGAGCAGAAGGCATTAGAAAAGAGTATAATGAGCTTGACACTGTCTGGTTCATGGCTGGATCCCTGTTTCAGGTGTTTTTGTTTTCTCTGTTTTAGTGCATTTGCCATGTATCTGAATTGAAGTTATTTTCATCTATTTATGAAGAATGATTTTTGTTTTGTTTCCACTGATTACTTTAGGTTAATATTTTCTTTTCTTCCTTGAGCAGCAATATCCATTTGATATCCCTACAGAGGCATTGTCATTTGAGATATTTAAACAAGCTTTTGTTGCAGTTCAATCTTGTGTCGTGCATTTGCAGGTTACTACTATCTGATGCCACTTGTTTTTTCCATTAGCTTTATTGTAATGTGGGATTTTCCTTCCAAAATCTACATTCTTCTTGTATTTATTGTGGAACAGAGTCACAGACATTTAACATTCTTATTGTTAATAAATGTATAACACTATAACTTTATGCCACCATTTTCACTTTAGGTCATATATCGATAGCTATGTAATAAGTAAGACTGTGTTGAATTTGTCTTATTAAATTGCTGCTTGCTCTGGACAAGAATAATCAGTTCAGGCTTTTAAAAACGTAGTTGTTGAATTTTTAACTCTATCTAGAGTTTGAATATTCAACCGTATCTTCTTTTTATGTAAAGGAAACAACTGTAAACATGAAAGATTTCTATCTATAATCCTTCTACAGTTATATTTCTCCATATCGCTATCGTGAGCTAATTGTGCAATGCTCCCAAAATTCAGAAGGTCAGTTTGGCTCGAAGGTTTGCATTGGTTCCTCTTGGACCTCCTCTCTTGACCTATAGAAGTAACTGCAAGGCAATGCTAACAGCTGTAGATGGAGCTGTCCAATTGGTTGTTGATCGCCCATACATTGCCGGACAATCTATCGTAGTATGGTATAATATCTGCTCCTTTTGGACTGTATCATAACTTGTAAATTCAGAATGCCAATTCATTATTTCGTAGTTGCCAATTCATCGTTTTTATGATCATCATTGTGATATTAGTGAAGCGACTCTTTGATGGAAGTATCACTCCCTCATCATGTTAAGTGTAATGGGAGAGAGGTGTTCATTGGGCTATGGTCTTTTTTTTTAAGGGTCCATAATTTAATATTGCCATAAAGAGATCAAATACATTTACGTTTCTGCAGTGAAATTTTAATGATTCATATACACAACATTAGTTTACTAGCGCTTATGCACGACCTCCTTAGCTTTTCCTGGTAAACTAGTGTATACTCTATATAGTACGATCAATTTTATCTGTAAAGGAACCAGGCCAACAGGAAAAAATAGTGGCATGTCTATGCTCTACACCAGCTTTTGTTAAAGGGCTCACTTATACATTGTCAAGGTACAAAATTTTGATCTTTATCATCCACAATGTTTTGTAGGTGTGGGCCACAACCTAATTCAAAGTTACTCATTAATTACGATTTTGTCGACAAAGACAACTCTTATGACCGCTTGGTGGTCGAGGTGAAAATTCAACTTTTCGTATCTTCACGTGGTTTTTACCATTTCAAAAAAATTTTGCTTCTTGTACAGTTCTCTTACTTTGCTTTTTAGGCAGCATTGAATACAGAGGATCCTCAATATCAGGAGAAGAGATTGGTTGCTCAACGAAATGGAAAACTGACCATAGAAACTTTCCAGGTACAAGTCATTCTTAGTTTCACTTATCTAATTAAGTTAAAGTCATAGGCAGGTGTCAGAGATTGACTATGTTTTATTACCCCTCTAGGTTAACGTGGGGAAAGAAAGAGAAGCTGTTCTTGAGATGCTTCCGTATATGAGGCTAGGTTATGTCTCAGATCCTTCAGAGATGCAGTCCGTTATCCCTTCTCAGGGTCCAGTATGTCCGGTAAGTCTATCTGGAGGACATATCGTCTACATCCTCTATAGTTGGCAAGCGTGACCCATTTATAGGTAAACATGTCAATATGATTAGTGTATTACCTTTAACCGGCACATGGATAAATTTAGAATTATTAGCTCAAATGGAAATGGATCAAACATTGCCCAAAGTGTATTCAAATGTATACCTTTTAAAATCACTTTATTATAAATAAATTAGCTTATTATTTTAATAATGATTTTTGAAATCATAATTAACGTGATGATTATGTAAGGAATTCAAAAAGAATATTTGTGCATCAACCTGACCCAACATGTTTGATCCACTACCTGGCACGCCCATTTCCTATTTCTACGATCCTGCATTTTCCATCTTATGCTACTGAAACAGGCTACTGTCTCTGCATAATTAAGGATGTTGGATGCTACACGATCTTCATATATCTTGGAAATGTTGCGAGTTTTAATGATCCATGCAGCATCAGTTGACCAAACAAAGTTATATAGATCAGATAAGTTGCCTCTGCATTTGGCGATCTTGTTTTTCTATTTCCTTGTGTTACTCTTGATCTTCAAATTAACAGGCATTCATGCAGAATGGTCAGGGTGTTATTTTAAAGCTGCATGCTGATGTGAGTGCAAGATATTTGCAATTCGGTTTGTTGTATAAACGAGAAGCTTGTTAGTCTTGTACAGTATTTCTACGGTATTTTTGGACCATCATACTGATAGAATTTGAATCTATTACTTCTTTTTTATCATATTGTTATAAAAGTTACCGAGCAACTATATTACTACTCATGTACATGCTACGCCGAATGTATCAACTGTTAAAATAATGGAATAAAATGTGTTACTCTTAATCGAATGCTACATGAAAATGAAATGAGAAAAAAAAAGAAGTTTCAACTTTTAGAATTCATGACCATCTTTTACGACAAGCTCAGTTTGGTTCGCCATAAATATGCGACCACCTTCCTTGGTTGCGGATTATCTGGTCCCTTGTCTCGCTGCCCAGATGTGATGTAAAACCATCCATTCCAATAAGCCGCTTGTGTAGTTTTCACACGATAAGGAACCCAATCACGTACCATTTCTGTGTGGATTTGTATGGTATGAGACATTTGTTTCAAACAAAATAAATGAAGATGCTGTGGTAATGACTGTTACCTGCGAGTCGAGATCAAACCGAAACAACTCTCCAACCAATATCATTCTTTTTGTTATAGGGTTCTTCTCCGTTGTGCCTCCTGCAATCACGATGGAGTTGTTAAGAACTGTTAGAAGTATAGATCTTGTATAGCATGATTATAGGCTAAATCTTAGGAATTATCATTCATTAGTTTCCTAGAATAGCTTATGTATTATTGTATATATTCTGGTCATTATGTTCAATGAAAGACACACAGAAATATCCCCCAAAACTGATTACATGGTATCAGAGCCTTAGGGTGCGTTTAGTTTATGAAAATTTTCAAAATTCTCATCTCACTTTTCAACAAAAATGAAAACTTGTTTACTTAACAACAATTTCATAAATTTTCATTTTACTTTTTAAAACACCACTTTTCATATTCTCTCTCTTACTTATCTATTACCTACCCTATTTTTTTATAATACTTTCTTTCTCTCTCTTACTTTTCCATGACCTATCCTATTTTTTTTATTTTATAATCACTCATCTTATTTTTCTTAAAAATAAAACTTCAACATCTAAACAAGTTTTCACTTTTCATAAAAACCCTTGTTTTTTTCTAAAAACTATAACTTGAAAACCGAAACTGAAAAATGACTAGTTTTCGTTAACTAAACGCACCCTTAGTGCCCATATTCGCCGGAACCCTAGCCGCTGCTGCCGGAACCCTAGCCGTCGCCGGCGCCGACTTCGCCGGAACCCTAGTTTTTAGCCGCGCCAGCCTGAGTTTCCTCCTCAGTCTTCTGCTGTGGCTGGATTAGTCATTGGACTACGCTATCACTTCAATTAAACCCGCCGCCTGTTCCAGAACACTCTGCCGCTGCCGCCTGTTCCAGAATCCTCTGCCGCTGCCGCCGTTGCCGGAACCCTAGTTCGCTGCTGCGAGAATTTTCTTCTGTACTTACTCCATAACATTCATTATGGGAGACGAAGCCAAATCAACCGAAGTGACTGTTTCCGGAATAATTAATTATTCTGCAATTCTGAAAATACCCGTCAAACTAAACTCCACAAATTGGGCGCAGTGGAGTATGTTTGTTCAAACATGTTTGGAAAGCTTAGATAAAGATGGTTTTCTGAGTGAGGAACCTCCAGACCCTAGAACTCGTGAATGGAAACTTAATGATAGTGGTATTAGGATGGCTTTATGGAATGCAATGGATCGACAAGTCTTGAGTATCGCTCAAAAATATTCTGCTACAAAGAAAATGTGGGAACATTTGCAATCCTCTTTCTCAGCAAAGGAATCTATTTCTCATACTTACTCTGTGTTCGGGTCATACTTCAGATGCGAGCAAGGTGACTCAGATCTGACAGAGTACTACACCCGGTTGTCAAAACTATCCGTGGAACTTCGAGTGCTCTTCCCTGTCACCCCAGATGTTAAAGTTCAGGAGGAGCGGCTGGCCAAGATGGATGTGATGACATTCATTTCAGGATTATCTCCTAAGTACTCCAGTGCTCGTCCCTTGCTTCTAAGTAACACGGCCTCTCAATCATTGGCAGCGACATATCACCTTGCTCGGGAAATGTACTCTAACAACTCGCCATTGCAACCATCTGGTAATGACTCATCGGCATTTGCAACTTCCAGTAGTAGAAACTACTCACGGAACTCACTAAAGGGTGGAAACAACAAGATCCAATGCTTCTACTGCAAGGATTACGGGCATACCAAGTATAATTGCCGAAATCGTCCTAGTACTGGACCAGGATCCCGGCCACCCCCACGTCCTTCTCGAGCACAAGTAGCATCTGCTGATGATGGTATAAATGGATGCTTATCCAATGAGGGAGATCTCTCAAAATCTCAACATGATTCTTCTGGCCAGGTTTCATCTACTCCTCGTATCAATACCACACAATCAGGTAATTCATCAACTTGTTTTTCTGCACGCTCATCATCTTGGATCATTGATTCGGGTGCCACTGATCATATGACACGGAACAAAGATCTTTTACATAACCTGAATACTAATATAACCCACA
The DNA here is from genome assembly GCA_020465985.1 of Centrapalus pauciflorus. NCBI lineage: Eukaryota > Viridiplantae > Streptophyta > Magnoliopsida > Asterales > Asteraceae > Centrapalus > Centrapalus pauciflorus. Next base: position 17,627 of record JAANYP010001942.1, on the reverse strand, counting down.
ACCCAGTTAGACTTGCTAATGGCTCTCCATGTCCAATTATGGGCATAGGATCTAGTAGCAATCTACCAAGCTTAAACCTATCATCTGTTCTTTATATTCCAAGTTTCCCAGATAGCCTTTTATCTGTTAGCCAGGTTACTAGAAAACACAATTGCAAATTAACTTTTTTCCCTACATATTGTGTTTTTCAGGAACTGGGGACGAACCGGTTGATTGGCACAGGTTTTGAGTCTCATGGCCTCTATCGCTTGTCGTCTGCCTTACAAACTCCATCAGCAAACTTGTGTGAATCGAGTATCATGGAAGCCCACTGCCGATTAGGTCATCCCTCTTTACCCGTTTTGAAGCAGCTCAAGCCATGTTTTTCGTCTTTTCATGAACTTACTTGCGAGTCATGTCAGTTAGGAAAACACACCCGTCGTCCGTACCCCCCTAGAGAGTCTAGTCAAGTCAGTACTTTATTTCAATTGGTTCATTCTGATGTATGGGGACCTTGCCCAGTTACCTCAATAAATGGTTTTAAATATTTTATTACCTTTGTTGATGATTGTTCTCGTGCAACTTGGGTTTTCTTATTTAAATCTCGTCATGAAATATTTTCTATTTTTCAAGAATTCTATGCCTATGTTAAAACCCAGTTTGATGTTTCGATTAAAACACTTCGATCCGATAATGCAAAAGAATATTTCTCCTCTAATTTTACCAGTTTCTTATCTGATCATGGCATTATAAATGAGTCATCATGTGCTTATACGCCGCAACAAAATGTCATTGCTTAACACAAAAATCGCCATTTAATAGATGTTGCTTGCACAATGATGATTCATTATAATGTTCCAAAAAGTTTTTGGGCCGATGCAGTTCTTACAGCCAATTATTTGATCAACCGCATGTCATCTTCTGTTCATAACAAAACTCCGTTTTCTATATACTATTTCCCAAGGGTAACCCATTTCCTTTGGCTCCTCGAATCTTTGGTTGCGTCTCTTATGTCCACGACAATCGTCCTGGACACAATAAACTCGAACCACATGCCATCAAGTGTGTGTTTCTTGGGTACTCGCGTGTTCAAAAGGGCTATCGTTGCTATAGCCCTACCCTTCGTCGATACTTTACAAGCTCTGATGTCACCTTTCATGAGTCATGTTCCTTCTTTACCAACCCTAGTAGTCCCTCGGAGTCGTTCAATCTTGTTCCTGACTCGTCAGAATATTCGGAACCCCCAGCTTATACAATCCCGGTTCACATTCCAACGAGCCCTTCTACGACTATACCCACGGATACTCGATTCAAAAATGTGTACACCAGGCAACATCGTAGACAAGCGACAGAGACCCAAGAGCACTCGCAACCAAGACATGACTCTGGTAGCGCTCCTGTTCCACCCCCCGAACCCGAACCCGCGTCACTCACTGAAGCGATACCTCATCCTGAGCCTATACCAGCTGCACCACAAGATCACGAATCGTATGACCCACCTGGTGCCCCTCTTCCAGAAATTCCAATCGCCCTTCGAAAAGGCGCACGAAATTGTACCAGATATCCCATCCAAAATTACCTCGCCTACTCTCGCCTCACACCAGATTCACATGCTTACACGACTTCCATAGACCCATCATGTTCCCAGAAATATAACCGAGGCACTCGATCACCCAGGATGGTTTCAAGCAATGCAAGAAGAGATGGATGCCTTACAAAGAAATCATACTTGGGATTTAGAAGAACTTCCTTTGGGAAAGCGCAAAGTTGGTTGTAAATGGGTGTTCACAGTAAAACTACATCCTGAAGGTTCGTTACATCGGTTGAAAGCCCGGTTAGTTGCAAAGGGCTATTCTCAGGCATATGGGATTGACTATGACGAGACATTCTCTCCGGTTGCCAAGATGCCATCTGTTCAAATCTGTATCGCATTAGCTGCCATTAATCATTGGCCACTCCATCAATTAGATGTCAAGAACGCCTTCCTGAATGGTGTTCTTGAGGAGGAGGTATATATGGAGCAGCCACCTGGGTTCATCAATAAGGAGGAGGCATCTAAAGTATGTCGATTGCGACGATCATTGTATGGGCTCAAACAATCTCCTAGAGCATGGTTTGGGCGATTATCGGATGTTCTTTATGAGTTTGGTATGACTCGAAGCTCCCAAGATTATTCTGTGTTCTTTAGACATCACCTGGGCCAACGACTTATTCTTGTGGTCTATGTGGATGATATCATTATCACTGGAGATGATAACAACGGAATTTCAGAGTTGAAACACTTCCTAAAGTCTCAGTTTCAGGTTACTGATCTCGGACGTCTTCGTTACTTTCTTGGGATAGAAGTGTCTCAATCTTCACAGGGTATTCTTTTAACTCAACGAAAATATGTCCTTGATATGCTTACGGAGTGCGGTTTATTAGGGTGCAAACCAGTCGAAAGCCCGATGCTCACTACATGAAAGCTTCTCCCCAAGGATGGAAGTCCTATGAAAGATCCTGAGCGGTACAGAAGGTTAGTTGGAAAACTAAATTATCTGACTGTAACTCGACCCGATATATCCTTTCCAGTAAGTGTCTTAAGTCAGTTCATGTCCAACCCGTACACAAGTCACTGGAATGCAGCTCTTCGTGTTCTGAGATATCTCAAATCAACACCAGGCTTGGGAATACTCTTTTCAGATCAGGGTCATTGTCGAGTTGGTGCCTTCACCGAAGAAGGAGATGGTAGAATATCTGGCTTCTCTGATGCAGATTGGGCAGGCTGCCCTATTTCCAGGAGATCTACTACAGGATATTGTGTATTTGTTGGGGGTAACTTAGTATCCTGGAAAAGCAAGAAACAACACATTGTTTCTCGATCAAGCGCTGAATCAGAGTATAGAGCTATGGCAGACGTATCATGTGAGATGACATGGGTTAAACGACTTCTTAAAGAGCTGGGAGTAATCACTCATGACTTGATGAGGCTTTATTGCGATAGTCAGTCAGCCATCCATATAGCCAAGAATCAAGTCTTCCACGAGAGGACCAAACACATTGAAGTTGATTGTCACTTAATTAGAGACCATGTTGTGGGAACAAAATCAAATCCTCCATCAATCTTGCCGGTGCATGTCAGGACTGAACATCAACTTGCAGATATTCTTACAAAGCCGCTACGCAAAGCACATATAGAGTTTATATGTCGCAAGTTGGGCATGATTAACATCTTTGCTCCAACTTGAGGAGGAGTGTTAGAAGTATATATCTTGTATAGCATGATTATAGGCTAAATCTTAGGAATTATCATTCATTAGTTTCCTAGAATAGCTTATGTATTATTGTATATATTCTGGTCATTATGTTCAATGAAAGACACACAGAAATATCCCCAAAACTGATTACAAGAACTACCCAAGATGCTTCGATATGGGAATCAGGTTTCGGCATTGGTGGCAATGTGTGCCACTTCATCTTATCATCCATCATGTAAAGATCACCATAAACTACCTGAAGTTTTGAAGAATAGTTCAAGTTACGATTTATTGATATAAGATGAAATAAAACTTAGGAGTTTTCCCTATTTTGAAAATCAAAAGCCACATGAATCGTTAATAGATTTTACTAAATCTTGATAAACACAGATTACAACCAATATATGTATCAAAATCATCACGAAAAGCAATAGGTTTGATTTGAAATGTCAAAATGCCTTTCTTTACAAATAGAGGTTGAAATTCCTGCTTACCTCATGCCTGCGAGAACACTTGAAGATAGGCGACCCTGGTTTCGGCATAAAGTCACCCTCTTGACCACCAATAACGTAAAGCCGATCACCGACAGCAATACAAGCTCTGTCAATACACAACACAAAAAGCTTTCATACATCCCAAATAATCTCCAATTTCCTTCCCTACCCAACCAATTCCATATGGGTATATGGTAAGTCAAGTGAAATTTACCTATGCGGACCTCCACGAGGAATTGGCACCTCTTTCCTCCATGTTTTTCCTAATGCTTTGCCATTTTTCATTGCAATGATCCAATGATCCGTACTGGGCGTATGTCGATTTTCCTTACCGCCTCCCATGACGTGAAGTCTGCCCCTCCAAACTTGAGTTGCAGGTGCATACCTAGAAATCATAAGTGTGTAGCATCGGTTAGCATGGTCAACTATACAAGTCAACATAATGAGAAAAATAATGCAATTCAATTTCGTAATAAGCATACCTTGGTTCTGGTAATGGTGGAAACGACTCCCATCTTCTTGTTCGAGTGTCTAACACATATACTTCAGCAATGGGAGGAGTTCGACACTGAGGACCCTGTTGCCCAGAGACGACATATATGTATCTCCCATCAGTCGCCATTCCTAAATGAGAACTAGCCATTTGTTTTGGTGTAGGAAAGCTTTCTCCCCATTTTTTGTTTGTAAAAATGTAAACATCAACATGAGAATGTACCTAGAATACTATTTCCACAACTATTAACTCGATACAAATAAGGAGGTGTTTAGATGTAAGTTCTGAAAATGATATCATAACTTCAAGAATCATACGTAGATAATTATTTGATTAAATTTAGGGACAGGTAGTGTAATTTTACATTTACTCAACAATCACTTCCATCAAACACGTGAAACAAACTACTGTGACATGAAATTGTTTAACCGCACATCCAAACTCCCTGTAAGTACTCGATGACTAGATTAATTATGCAATTACCTAAAGGCTTCACAAAGATTAGGCGAAACCCTATTAACATCGTCTAGTTGATTTTTCATCGATTTTAGTTAGGGGTGACAATTTCAGTCCGTTCAAGCAAACGGATTAAACAGGTTGATAACCAAATGTCATAAATTTTACATAAATTCGAAAAAAATTTCAAAGAACAATTTTTTAATAGACCGTTATATAAATTTTCATTTTTTTAAAAATTTATGTTATATCTTAGTCTTTTACAATGGATCTAATTAACTGTTAGACCCGTTGGGTCAAAATTGTCACCCCTAAATTTAGTCATCGTGATTTAATTTTCTGCAAAGTTGGACAAAAATCAATCAGAATTGGCGAGTAGCTAACACAAATAGAACTACACATGTTCTTCTGTTGACGCGACTCTGAAATTTGCATATTTAATCACGCAAGAACGATTCTGTATATGTGATTTAGTTTTCATCAAGCATGTTATCATTATCATACTAAAATATTTAAGTAGACACATAGATGGCATTACATAAAGAAACAAAATCAGCAATGAGTTGAGTCATAGAAAACTAAACCACAATGGCTAAATCATCAAAACCAAACCACAAAGATCAAATTGTTAAAAGAAGAAAGGAAGGAAAAACACATTGACCAAAAAAAACATGAGTTTTGCATAAAGATTAGGCAATGTGCAGACTGCAGTAAGCAGAAAAATTTATGAAGAAATAAATGCAAAGGCTGATCCTTACTTGGTCAAGGTTTCAATAGCTAGAAAACACGTAAAAGAGTTCATTGATCTGTATCGAAGCAACATCGAGACATCGAGACGTGGAACAGGTGCAAGACCATCTCTTCCCATTCGGTTTTCGGTGCAGGTAAATCGGCAAAAGTACCTGATAGTAAACTCTCAGGAATTTTCTTTAAAATCTGATTTCTAAACAATAACAACAAAATACATTTCAAAACTCAAGCATCAATCTTGCTACTAACAAAACAACTCAAATCAGCATTATGCCAAATGCCATTTTGAGTTTATCTGCTCATATATATGCATAAAAAGAAATTACCTTTTTATGTTATCTTTGTAATGGGGTAACTTTTCTGAAAGTCAATTAACAAATGCAAATTTAAATTCTTGTGGGTCAATTCAATTGTAACTGTAATTACTCTTGATGTGACATTTTAATATCAAAATTAAGTTACTCTATAGTAGGATTTTGGTAGTTAATTGTGTAATGAAAATGACATCAATTTGGAATTTGAAATAAGAAACGTTGACATCAAAAGTCAAAATACGTCTATCTCAAACATTTGAATGTTGAAGTAAAGAAGAACAATCAATCAATTTAGATTAATAAAAGCAAAATCAAATCAGAAAAAAAAGTGAGGAATCAACTAACCTTATAAGTAGTATTGTTGGAGAAAGTAGGTAGGGTTACGAGATCATTTTTGTCGCGAATCCAATTGTAATGAGTATAGGTATAGACAGAGGAAGAAGAGACCATAAATAATAAAAAAACGAAAGCGGCACCAAGAAGAAGAACAGTAGCGAACAAGAAGAAGAGGAATTGGAGTTTGTGGAGAGGTGTTTAGTGGTGTGAATCCATGCCATTTTCATTTATCTTGTGATGAATAAATCTCGGAAACCAAGATAAAACCCATAATCTATACTCCTTAATAAAGCTTAGTTGATAGTTTTAAAAATAATTTATGCATAATGTACAAGTTCTTAAAGCTCAATGCTGAATTTTAAGAGGTACAAGACTAACAAGCATAATGTACAATTGACTGATGCTGAAAAAGTTCATGAGATGTCAAAAAATTTGAATTTTGAAATAATCGACTGATGCTGAAAGAGTTCATGAGTATTCTCTTTATTGGGAAGACCAATAGAAATTTTCTTCAATCTTCTCACTTCTTCAAACCAATCAGCCTTCCACCGCCTAATCCATCACTCAACATTTCAACAATACCGCTTTACTTTTGATGCTAATCAAACGCCCTCAAGTATGCCTCTCCTTCTCAAAGCTTGTTCTTCTCAATTTTCTTGTTCTTCTCAATTTGAAGTCGTGGGTCGTAGGGGAATTAAGCCTCTGCCTCTTCTGTCCAGCCGGAGACCGGTTTGCTCCATGATCGAGGCCGCACTCCAAGTGTGAAGAGAACCACCGTTTCCAGAGCCTCAGACACCTTGTACTCATCCAAAAGTCCGTTCCAACCCCCACTCACAATGCAGTAGTTGTTATACGGCGGCCAGTGGTGGGTGGCATGCTGCGATTGAGATACCAGAACTCCGGCATCTTAGGTTCGTCTATCGCTTTCTCTTATTTGATTCGACTTTATTGATTAGCCGAAACATCTGAGGTTCATCTCTCTCTATCTCATCAGAAATTATTCTATTTAATCAGTTGCTTTAATCTAAAATACATATGGGTTGGTTAGGTAGTAGAATCGCTATGAGGGTTAGAGCAGAAAGGACGCCTTGGTATCTTTCAGTAGTTTGTGGAGCTCTTTATGTAAGTCCCCTTGTACCAATACCCTTTCAGTTTCTATAGACGTAATCTTTTGAGGTATATTATCTCACAACTCAAATTTGTTGATCTTAGAAAGTTGCTGCTCGAAGTGCAGCCATGGGCTCGGATTATGTTGGATATCTTGAAAAGGGGCAAATCCCTCCCAAGGTAACATGTATTTGAGCATCTAAAAGATGGTTAAAACCATCTACTGTTTGTGTTATATATTTTTGTTTTACGTGTATGTTGGGTATATATGATTCAAACCACCTAAATTTGCACCTGATGACGCGACAATTCGGGATTCCAAATTGAGTCGTTTTAAAGAAGACCGATATATCTTTTCCATTATAGAGAGAGGAACTCTCCCACCCCCAAAATTTTGATTTATTTTGTATATATATTTTATTTAACGTAACTAAACTATATTCTTCCCTGATGTGCTGCTTCGTACTAATCGTAAATTTGAAGTCGAAGGGATTTTTACCACCTTATTATGTATCGTTTCTGTTCTATAAAGTTTGATTTATTACCAGTTCAACTTGAAGCAGTTCGTTATGTTCAAATGCAAATTAGTGGTTTTGAAATTTTTATGTGCGAGATCATCACAGGGTTTTATGGAGTATAAGAATTTCGTAAAATGTCTTCAATATTGTTGAAGGATGTATGATTAAGCATGGTCCAATTGATGGATTGCTTGGATTCTCACAAGTTTTTCTACTGATTCTACAACTAACTAGCCCCAATATGTGGCACGACATCGGTGCTTCTTCGTCTCTTTTCTGCTGAAATACATGTATAGATTAGAATAAAAATTTTGATCGATTATCGGTTCGTTGCATCTCAACTTTCAACAATTCGATGGCATTTAATAGATTATTCCGAGTTTTTTAGTTGGATGACTTTAGATTGGGTTAATGAATTATGTATACTTTGGTCATTTAAATTTATGGAGCTCTTCAAGTAATTGTTGACAAGAAAGTATACATTTCAGTTTGGATATGCCAGTCACCTTGGTCAATAATAATTATGTTGTTTTAGGAAAATAGATTTGTTAATGTAGAATATTAACTTGAGGGGCAAATATTAGTAAAGTTTCTAAGCACCTTTGTTAAGATATTGATTGAATGACTGCAATTGCTAGCCCCTCCCTTTCTATCACTGAAGCCATCTCAGGAAAGAGGCTTCTTCACAGACTGGATGTGATATGTGTTCTTATTGATGCAGTGTGAAATTGGTGGAACAAGAATTGTGGCAGAGGGAGGAGATTGGGTTAATTGGCATTCTGCCAGTTCGAGATGTTGCCGAGACGAACGTGGGTTCTGTGATGACACAAGGTGATTTGAATATGACAACATCTTTGCATTTGGGAATCAGTGATCTGGAAACTAAATTTTTGTCCTATCGAGTGTAGGGGCTAATCTAGGTGATAGAAGCTCCAATAATTAACCAGTGTTATCAGAATCTCAGAAGCATGATGGGAAAAGTCAAGAAGAACCCTTACAAGGTATATTTTGGTTGTTCCTCTCTTATCTTGTTTGTTATACAACTCAAACGGTAATATTTGAACCTCTTTAAAAGACCTCGATTTCTATTTTTGATATGTATTCCTGTTTCTATATATTTCTGTAACCAGGGATCGATTTTATTATATTACAAGTTCTCCCTTTGGGTGTTTACCAGTACAAGATTTATGTTGATGGCAATGGAGGTATTTACTTGATGTAACAGCGGCCCGAGTGCCAACTTGATGTAACAGGGTCACGAGCGCCAACTTTGATGATCTAATTTTTGTTTGATGTTTAAGTTTTCGTATATCTTTGTTAGCAGCTTAGTTCTTGTGTCCCATAACCTTACCTCTATAAAATAGCTAAATGATACATACAGTATATTTATCTTGATAACAAAGATATGTTAACCTAAATAATTTTCAATATAACAATAATCTCATTATTCCATGATGTCCACCTGAATAAATAAATACATACAATACATATTCTCCATACATTAATCTCTTGGAATTTTTTGTTTATGCCCTTGTCTTTCGATCACATAATATATGAAAAGTTCCAGTGTATTACAACATCTTTTCAACGCATTGTTAATTTACATTCCTATTGATTTTACTTGACAGCAAGGATGGTGCAATTGTTAGATATTAAATTTCGATCTTTGGGATCTATTTTGTAATAATTATTTAGATAATATTTAGTCTTGTAATTTATTTCTTAGTTAGTTTATTTTGTATGAAAAGTTCAATGGCCAAATGTGTCACTCCTTGAAACTTAATTAAATGAGCCTACAACTAGGCTCCTAGGGTTTTGTATCCATACATACGGTTGACAATTTGGGAGAATTGAATTCCTTTTGTTCCAGCCGCCACATATTATTCTCTCAACATTCTCTTTGTCTTCTTTAATCATTCCACAATTATTGAGTGCATATTCTGATTGTGAGTGTCTATAGAACATTAAAGTGTTGATATTATCTGGGAAACTTCAACAACAATTGGTATCAGAGCCCAAAAAGGTGGATTTAAACTGAAACAAATCGGATTCTGCTGTTCTTCAACCCGTTCTTCGAGTTTTTCTTCACAAAACCGACGGTTAGATCTTTATTTTCTCAAATATTTTGCTGTTTTTGTGTTGTTATCTTCATATAATCATCCTAATATCATTCCCTACTGATTTAGAGCTTCCTAAGTTCAATCTTAACATCATATTGTTCATCTAATCAGTTGTTTAAAAATCTTGAAAAACATGGGTTTTCTTGCTATTTTGGTCCATTTTTAAAGATTTTTTTAAGTGTTTTGGTATATTTTAAAGGCTAAAAAGTGTTTAAAATAATTTTCCAATCATTTAGAAACAATTTTTAGGCCAAAAATCTGCTAGTTTTAAGTCTGGACTGTTGCTGAAAAATTTCATATCTGCTGTAATTCGGACCTTGCACTGTAGCTCTTCGGACCATTTCGGACCCCAATCCGGCCCTACTCGGACCCTAATTCGGTCCATTTAGGACCATCCTTAGGAGTAATTCGGACCATCTTTTGCCCAATTCAGACCCAACTTCGGTCCCATTCGAACTTCGGACCATCCGAAGTTCAGATCAGGCAATTTTAGCTCACTTAATTTGACTTGTGCTTTAATTTGTAATTTCAATTCGGACCAACCGAATCCGGACCATCCGAATTCGGTGTTCCCTTCTGGAAATTTTTTCCCAAGTGTTCATCAGGACTCAGTGTTGTACATCCGAATTCGGACCACCCGAATTCGGTCTTCTGTTTTTGGTTCATCCGAATTCAGATTTCAGCTAGTTATCACTGTTCATCCAAATTCGGATCCATCCATTGGTCAGCCAAGTCTTGGTCCATCCGAAAGTACTGTGCACCCGAATTCGGTTCCTGTCCGAACCCACTGTTCACCTGAATTCGGTTCAAACCGAAATCATTACTTGCTCCGAATTAGTACCATCCGGAGTACTATTCATCCGCAGTTCAGTTCATCCGATTCAAGTTTCCACCTTCAAGATCGTATTCTTCTATATCAGCACCCTATATCATGCCTCGTGAAGCTCTTGTCCTCGGATCCGAGAACAGACCACCTGTTCTGTATCCCGATGAGTATGAGCAGTGGAAGTCCCGGTTCCTAAAGTTTGTCGGTATGCAACCCAATGCCAACCTTATGCTTCAATCAATCTCTGAGGGCCCAGTTATCTACTATCGGGAAAAGCTGCTAGACCCGAGGCTGACCCCCCTGTACTCGCATCAAAAGTTGAAAGGGAACCTGCCAATGATGCCGAGCGAGACAGGCAGCATGCAGACAAGAGGGCCGAATATCTGATCTACCAAGCCCTCCCCACTGATATCTTAGTCGGAGTAGACAGCAAAATGTCTGCTAAAGAAATGTGGGATGAGTTAGAAATTCAAATGCTGGGGGCAGACCTGGATGACCGTGCAAAAATTGAGGAGGCAAAGGCCAAATTTACTGAAATCCGGGCCAAAGACGGGGAGTCGCTGCAGGCTACATTTACTAGATTCTGTGCAGTTCTGAATGAGCTAAACAAACTGCACATCAAGAAAGACAAGGATGACATAAACATCCAATTCTTTTTCAGCCTTAGCCCCCGAGTGGCAAATTGCATGCCGAGCCACACGACGAGTGTTGAACATTCCCGAAGTATCGATCAATGTGGTGTTTAAAGAGCTGAAAAAGTATCACGGTGATGTGGACCAACAAAAACAGATGGCCAATCAGCTAGCGTCCTTGTTACTATCTGCCAACACCGACATCAAACCCACTGCTTCCCTGGCCTTGATCTCAAACACGAACATTCCCACTGCATCTTTTGCTCAAGGTTCATCTTCATCCCAGTGCCGATATGCTTCTCCTCCGCTGAGATCATGGATGAAGAAGAAGCGGCCGTTCAGGAACAGATAGCCTTATGGACAAATCGTCTCCAACAACGACGTTTTTCCAACAAGACTAATAATCAGCTCAGCTACGACACCGGTTCGCGGAGGTACTCGGATGGGAGAAGAGATGACAGACGAGATGATTATCGTAGGGACGACTATCGCAGGGATGACAGGGATGATCGAAGATACGACGACCGAAGGGACTATGGGGATGACCGCCGTTATGAAAGGCGAGACGATAGGCGAGATGGTCGTAGGGATGATCGACGCGACTATGATCGGAGGGATGATCGTCGTGATGAATGAAGGGATGACCGACGGGACGATCGAAGAGACTATGATCGTCGGGATAATCGGAGAGATGACAGTAGGGAACCTCGTCGTGCCAACAAGAGGCTGGTGAAGAGGAGAGATGAGAGGCCGAGAGCCGAAGAGCCGAAAGGAGCCGAAGAACGTCTCTGTTATAAGTGTGGAAAACCGGGCCACTTTGCTCGGGAGTGCAAAAACAAGTTTGACAGGGACGTCCGTTACTATGAGCGGAAGTTGGAAGCCGCCAAGAAGCGAACCGATGCTATGGCTCTCGTTGCCCAGGAAGACTATTGGGACGCGGAGGATACTGATGACGAGGATGATAAAGGAAAGAGTTGCTACCTGGCTGATCATCTGGGGTTGGATAGCTATGCTACTTCAACTTATTCAGATTCAGACACTGCTGCTGAGGGGGAGACAACGCCAAATCCACCAGCATGTCTGATGGCCGAATCCGACGATCCCGAATGTTCGTCATCAGATTCCGAGACACGAGAGGTACATTCCTTTTACATTCCAAAGCATGTAAATAAGTTATCTGTAAATAGTGAATGTAAATTGCACACACATATACTTAAGTTAGAAGCTAGGTTAAATGCTGAAACTGAAAAGTGTGTGCAGGCTGAACATCTAGCCCAAACTTTAAAAGAGTCATCTGAATTATATCAATCAAAGTGGTTAACTAATCATAATGTGATAAAATAGATGCTGATTAAAAAGGTAGATGTTCAGGATAGGATTACGTACCTAGAATCTTGTATGGATAGGTTATCTAACGAAAAGCTCTCATTAAAAGAAGAAATATTTGTACTTTCAAAACAATTAGAGACAGTAAGTATGGAAAATATAGACAACTTAGAAAAATACAAAATGATATAAGAAGAAAGAATAAGTTTGTACTCTCGAATAAAGACCCTTGATGATGCATTTTTAAAACGGGGTCAAACTGAACAAACTATTCATTTGAATCAGCCCAAACAAACTAGGTTTTACCATTCTAAACAAGGAATCGGTTTTAAAAATCCTAAATATTTGGAAAAGGCTCAAAGAGTTTTACCTTTGTTTTATGACATGAAGTACATGGGTGCTGGGCTTAAATCTTTCTTTTTTGAGTCATCAAAAGAAATTTTAACCCAAGAGGATGAGAAACGCGTTGCAAATAAAGAAAAAGAAATATCTTTTAAATATGAAGAACTAAACGAGAGTTACCCTTCTAGCGTACCCACTTTAGAGGAAGACTTCTTGTCTAGTTATTCAGAAGCTGAAATGAAAGCAGATGCTGTAAAACCAATCTCTCACCTTTACATTTCTCCAAAAGTTCTTCAACATCAAATTACTGTTTTAGAAAAGGAATTAAAGTCAACTCAAAAGAAAGCTCTTGATTTTCAAGAAGCTCTTCTTAAGAGTGAGGAAAAATTGGTAAATCAAAGTTTTCAACAATCTGTAGAATTAACTGTCTACAGAGAAAAATTTGACATGGTTTCTCAAACATTAAAAGATCATTTAAAAGAACCAAGAGTTTCTCATCCTACCAAAATCCCACTTGTGTCATCTAACAAAGGCAAGACTAAAATTGAGAATTCTTCTATCAGTTGTAAAGGTGAGTGCTCAAAACCTTTTAAAGCTGAGGTTTCGAAAAAGACTCAGATTCAATCCAAGTCTTTTAAGAAACCCACTCACCAACAAAAAGAAAAATCTATAAAGTCTAAGTCTTCCATGCGTACTGACTCTCGTCGTTTTGTTCCTACATATCATGTAAGAAGAGTCCCAAAAACTACAATGCAGGATTTTACAAGTTTTTTTTGTGAAGAAGGCTGTAATGCCAATTGATTTTGTTTCTAGAGATAGGATGCCAGTAATCTCTGAAAACAATATTTGTAATGATGTAACGAATTCTATTGCTTGTTTAAAGTACTCTTTTAGTGACTTGTTCAATTTATGTCCAACTCGTTTTAGATGCCAAGTTCCTAAAATGAATGCTTTTGTGTCATATCCTGCTAAAAGAATTCGCAAAAATAAAATAAAAAATGTTGCACCATCGGCCACAACAAAAATTGAGACTTGTCCTTTGCCGAGGCCCAAAACCAAAGCAAAGGTCAAACAAGTCTCAAAAAGTCAAAAACTGAAGGTAATTTTTATCGCCTAAGGTTCCAAAGCCTGATAAATCCAATTTTCAATGGATTCCAAAAGGCTATGCATCCGGACCACACATAACTGCAAAATGGGTTCCTAAAACTGCAAACGTGCCTTATTCACCTGGAACTCCTAACCCAAAAGGACCCATATTAAGATGGGTACCCAAAGTTGTGTGATCTTAATGCAGATGGTTCTTGGTTAGTTCAGATCAAGACCTGTACTTCAATGAATTGGCTTCTAGTTATCATAGACTAAGACCCGTTCTTCTACTTGTCGGTTGTGCTTAAACCGACACGTTTGGATTCTGTGCACAGAGCTCAGGACCCGGTCTTAATTCATCGTGTTTTCTGAACATCTCGGTTAAGAACACAGTTTGATTGTCAATAAAAGATGGATGTGTTTGAATGATTATAGATTTTAATTATGTGAATTTATTTGTTTTTCAGGCTAAATCCATCTGGTATATGGATTCGAGTTGCTCAAAGCACATGACTAGGAGAAGAGAATTGCTGTCCAACATAGTTAAACAATATTGTGGGACGGTAAAATTCGGGAACAGTCATCAGGCTCACATAAAAGGATACGGGGACTTAGTCTTAAATAATCTAGTCATCAAGGATGTTGACTATGTTGAGGGATTATCACATAATCTGTTTAGCATAGGACAACTCTGCGATAAAGGATTAGAAGTAATGTTTAGGGCTAAAAACTGCAGTGTTAAGAGTATGGATGGCAAAGAAATCTTATCCGGTTCCCATAACTCTAACCTTTACACCATAGACGTAGCAAAGCTCATGGTTAAGGATAGCATCTGCCTCTGTCAAAAGCCTCTTCAAAAGACTCTTGGTTGTGGCATCGAAGGTTATCCCACTTAAACTTTGAAAACATCAACAAGCTGGCTGCGAAACAACTGGTGAAAGGTCTCCCAGAAATAGGATACGAAAAAGACCATCTTTGTGGAGCTTGTGAGAAGGGAAAGATGAAACGATCATCTCACAAACCAAAACCCAAAGCATCAACGAAGAAAGTGTTGGAGTCACTTCATATGGACTTATGCGAACCCAAAGCATAAATGGGAAGTGATATGTGTTGGTTATCGTTGGTGATTACTCATGATACACCTGGGTTAAATTCTTGAGATCCAACGATGAGACAGCTCAAGAAATCATCGATTTTATAAAGAGTGTCGAAACCCAACAGCAACTGTCCGTTCAATTAATCAGATCTGACAACGGCACGGAGTTCAAGAACTCGGTAGTTAAGGGCTTCCTTTGATCCAAAGGTATTCAGCATCAATATTCTACAACTAGAACACCTCAACAAAATGGAGTCGTAGAAAGGCGTAACCGTACCCTTGTGGAAGCCGCTCGTACAATGCTGACCTACTTAAAGCTACCTCTGTTCTTGTGGGCCGAAGCCGTGTCAACAGCTTGCTACACACAGAATCGCTCCATAATCCATAAGCGTTTTAATAAAACTCCATATCAACACTTCTTGAATAAAGTACCTTTTATCAAGTACTTACGTGTATTTGGTTGTAGGTGATATGTGCTTAACGATAAAGACAACCTCGGAAAATTCAATGAAAAAGCGGATGAAGCGATCTTCATTGGATACTCATCCAACTCGAAGGCTTATCGTGCATTCAACACCCAAAGCAGAACAGTCACTGAAAGTGTGCATGTCACATTTGATGAGTTGGCTGAACTGGCACCCGAAGTTGATCATTCAGGACCACGCATTACACCAATGCCTGGAGACTCTTCTACTCAATCTACTTCTTTTTCATCTTCTGATTTAGTTAATTTATTTGATCCTTTTTATGTAGAATTTTTCGGTCCTAACGCTAATGTTTCTAATGTTTCTCCTAATGTAGGTAATCCATCCAACAATTCAACTGCACCACAAATTATATCCGATCCATCTTCATCCACATCATACCCTCATCCATCAACATCATCCACTGATACATCCGCAGTTCAATCTACTCCAGAAATACCCTCGCATATCATGCCAAACATCCTTCCTTCACCTGAATATTCTGAACCCGAACCGGAACCAGTGGTACCTTCACTAGAAACCATTGACCACGAATCATCTTCCATTTCCGCACTCACCACTGAGATTCAATCCCGAGCACCCCTTCCACACGAGACAAAATGGACCCGTAGTCACCCAACTGATCAAATCATTGGTAATGTTTCAACCGGTGTCCAAACCTGAAGGGCGTCAGCTAACGAATGTCTCTTCGCATCATTCCTTAGTATGATAGAGCCAACTCGTGTGGATGAAGCCCTAAAAGACCCAAACTGGATAGTTGCAATGCAAGAAGAGCTCAACCAGTTTTAACAGCTCCGAGTATGGCGGTTAGTTCCCAAGCCAAATGACCGAACAATTATCGGAACGAAGTGGATCTATAAGAACAAACGAGATGAAAACGACATTGTGATAAGGAACAAAGCGAGACTTGTCGCCAAAGGCTACCGACAACAAGAAGGGATAGATTATGACGAGACCTTTCGCTCCAATTGCACAGATTGAAGCTATCAGAATCTTCTTGGCGTACGCGGCACACAAGGACTTCGAAGTGTACCAGATGGACGTCAAGACAGCCTTTCTTAACGTTGAACTTAACGAAGAGGTGTACATTGAACAACCACAAGGATTTGTTGATGCACATAAACCAGACCATGTCTATGTGCTAGATAAAGCCCTCTATGGTTTAAAACAAGCACCTCACGCATGGTATGACAGTCTCTCTAATTTTCTTATCTCTGCTGGTTTCAGCAAAGGTGTGCTGGACACAACACTGTTCACAAAAAGGGAAGGCCCACACATAATGCTAGTGCAAATATATGTCGACGACATTATATTTGGATCAACTGACAGTAATTTCTGTAAGGATTTTTCAGCTCTAATGGAGTCCAGGTTCGAGATGAGTATGATGGGGGAAATGAACTTTTTCCTCGGACTACAAGTCAAACAACTTGAAAATGGAATTTTTGTGAACCAGTCGAAATACACTCTTGAAATTCTGAAGAAGTATAAGTTAGACTCTTGCACGAGTATCGCAACTCCCATGGCTTCCAACTGTAAGTTAGACACTAATCCTTCTGGGAAAAGTGTCGATAATACAACTTACAGAGGGATGATAGGATCCTTACTGTATCTGACTGCTAGTAGACCTGATATAATGTTTTCAACATGTCTTTGTGCTCGTTTTCAGGCTGACCCGAAAGAATCACATCTAACTGCGGTAAAACACATTTTTCGTTATCTTAAGGGTACACCCGATCTTGGTCTTTGGTATCCAAAGGGAACCGATTTTGATCTTACTGCCTTTTCAGATGCTGATTTTGCAGGTTGTAGAGTTGACAGGAAAAGCACATCAGGTGAAATACAGTTCTTGGGAGACAGACCGGTGAGTTGGTCGTCCAAAAAGCAGAATTGTGTTTCAACATCCACAGCTGAAGCTGAGTATGTAGCAGCTGCAAGCTGTTGCTCTCAAGTGCTGTGGTTGAGAACGCAATTACGTGATTATGGATTCTCACTCACCAACATCCCAATTTACTGCGATTCTCGAAGTGCAAT